>AWWV01010450.1:0-24354 GCA_001974805.1 Corchorus capsularis | reverse complement strand
TTCCATATTTTTTTAATCTTAATTATATAATACGTGTATTAAATTATAAGAAAGTCAATTTGACTTTTTGTTTCCAACATCCTATTTAATTTTGCCTTTTGTCTTTGTTTCCAATCGTTGTATTTAATTTTGCTTTGTCTTTGGTCTTAAATTTCCATTATTAAAATTTATTATTTCAAAATTAATTAAAAATTTCAATTTAAACCGAATTATAAGTTTGTCAAATTGATTTTAGTTGATGAACATGCAAATTTCCTTTACTATTATTTTTTGAATTTAATATTTTACTTTTAATTTCAATTTTTAAATATCAATAAAAAGATTAAACTAACACTAACACGTACAATACTATTGTTAGTGAAGCTCCATCTCTTCGTTATATAATGTTTTGCCGCATTCACTTTGTTCAAGTGGAAATTGTTGAGTTAGAAGAGTAGGTGATATTATGATTTTGATTTTCTTGTCTCTATGTGGTTATCAAAATTTCATAAGATGGTTATTATAATTTCATGAGGAGGTTACCAAAATTTCATAGTGTGGTTACCAAAATTTCATAGGATCAGGTTATTAAAATCTCTTAGGTTGGTTATTGAAATTTCATAGGGTGGTTAATTATCACAATTTTATACAAAGGTTATCAAAGAGATTATCAAAATGTCATAGCGAGGTTATAAGAATTTCATAGTGTGGTTATCAAAATTTCAAATGAAGGTTATAAAAGTCTCAATTTCATAAGGAGTACCAAAATTTGATAGAAGGTTATCAAATCTCATAGAGTGATTATCAAAATTTCATAGTGTTGTTATCAAAATTTCAAAGCGAGGTTATCAAAATTACATAATGTGATTATCAGAATTTCATAGAGGGGTCAACAAAATTTTATAAAGAGGTTATCAAAATTTCATAAAGAGGTTATCAAATTTTCAAAATGTGATTACAAAAATTTCATAGTGGTATTTTTGGGGAGGTTATCAAAATTTCATAGTATGGTTACCAAATTAGGAAGCTTATTAAACTTTTATTATGGAGTAATCAAAATTTCAAGGAGGATATCAAAATTTCATATGAAGGTTATCAAAATTTTATAGTTTAGTTTTCAAAATTTCACAAGAGGATTATCAAAATTTCATAGTATGTAGATCAAAACTTCATAGGGAGATTAACAAAATTTCATAATAAGGTTATCAAAAAATCATAGGGAAGTTATCAAAATTTTATAGGGAGGTTTATCAAAATTTTATAGGAAGATTTATCAAAATTTCATAGCGAGATTATCACAATTTCATAGTGTGATTATCAAATTTTCAGAGTGTGATTACTAACAATTCATATGGAGGTTTTTAAATTTTCATGATGTGGTTATCAATATATCATATGGAGGTTATCAACATCTCATAGTGTTGGTTATCAAAATTTCATATTAAGGTATTCAAAATTCCTTAGAGAGGTTAACCAAATTTCATAAGAAGGTTAAAAAAAATTTATAAAAAGGTTCTCGAAATTCCATATAGTATCGTTATTAAAATTTCATAGGAAGGTTATCAAAATTTCATAATGGGATCATAAAAAATAGTGTAATTATCATAATTTAATAGAGATGTTATCATAATTTCATATGAATATTTAACTTAAACAAGTTGCGCCACGTGCAACGCACGTGAAAGCTAAAACTAGTATATATATATATATATATATAGTATATATATATATATATACTATAGTATATACTATATATATATACTATACTATACTATACTATATATAAAAGTACGAGTTTTGTAAAACTTTTGAATTGACCATTATATCTTTATTTTTTAAACATATTTACTTAAATGTCATTACTTAACTATTATAGTTTTATTCTACTAAAAACTCTATTTTTATTCAATTAAATCTAATATCTCTATAATTACTTTATTTCTACAATTTTACTATTTTTCAATAAGAATTTGGGTATATCAAAATTTTTTAAGATACAGTTTTATTCTAATAAAAACTCTTTTTTCATTTAATTAAATTCAATATTTTATAATTATTTTATTTTTACCATTTTAATTTAAAAATTTATTGTGATTGACATATTTCCATTTCATAGTTTAATGTATTATGATTAAAATTTATTATTTCCCTAACGTGCAGTTATTTTATTTGACTTATAATTAATTTTTTACTTGATAAATGTTTAAGGAAAGTTTAGGTATATTCAGTTAATTTTCGGTTTTATGTTGGGTTGGATTCGGATCGTTCACATGTCAGGTCATTTGGGTTTTGGTCAATTTTGTTTCAGGTTTTTTTTTTCGGTTTCGGGTCATATGCTTCCGATAGTTTCGGGTTTGAGCCTCCGATTTTCAGGTTCAGATCTTTTCAGATTCGGGTCATTTAAATATAATTAATCACGATTCGGGAATTTTCGGATTAATCTCTCGGATTGATCGGGTTCAGGTCATTAAGGATTTGGGGTCAGGTCATTTCGGTTTCAAAATGAGCAGATTTTCGATCGAACCAGGTTGGATCAAGTTTGGTTTCAAGCGGTCGAGTTGAATACCCGTACTCGGGTGAAATTTTGCCAGCTCTAGTAATAAGTTTCTTTAGGATAAAATTAGTAGTATGTTTAAGATTTTAATCTTCATTTAATTTGAAACAAATTGGATCTCGTTTTCCCTCATAAAAAAAAAGGATCACGTGCAACACACGTGAAAGTTTGGACTAGTACTATATATAAAAGTACGAGTTTTGTAAAACTTTTGAAACGCCTATTATGTCCTTATTTAATTTTTGAAACGCCAATTATATCCTTATTTGTCTAACATATTTCTAAAAACTGCCATTATACAATTAATTTTTAATTTTTTAAATATACTTTTATAGTTTTAGTCAATTAAAAACTCTATTTTTATTTTATTAAATCTAATATTTTTATACCTATTTTATTTTTACCATTTTACTAATTAAATTAAAGCTTTTAAAAATAAAAAGAAGAGTAACACGCAATTATTTCATTTAATTTATAAAGTCATAGGAATCAATCGGGTGGGTTGGATGGGTTTCGGGTTCGGATCATATGGGTATAGATCAAATGAGACAAATAATTTTCTTGGGAAATTCAGGTTTCGGCTCATCTAGGTTCAGGTCATTCGGGTCTCAGGTCTGCTGGGTCAGGGGTCAAGCGGGTTCGGGTTTTGTCCTCAGGCCACTCAGATTTTAGTTCATTCAGGTTTTGGATTTCTCGGGTATAGGACTCGGATTCAATTGAGATTTTATTAAATAAAACATAATTTTAATTTATAATATTCTTGTATCATTCGAGTTAACTTGTCAGATTATTCGGATTACGGGTTTGCCGGGTCTGCATAGGATGGCTTCGGGTCATTTACTTTTTTTGGTCAAATCGGACCAGTCAGGTTAGACGGATTATTGAGTTTGAATCAAATTTGACAGCTCAACTTATAAATAATTTCAATTATTATTTTAACTTTCTTTTAATTTAAACTATTTATAAATAATTTCAATTATTATTTTAACTTTCGATGGATCACGTGCAACGCACGTAGAAGCGAATACTAGTACTATATATAAAAGTACGAGTTTTGTGAAACTTTTGAATCGACTATTATACCCTTATTTTTCTAATTGAATCGACCATTATATCCTTATTATTCAAACATATTTCTTAAATGCTATTACTTAACTATTATAGTTTTATTCTACTAAAAACTCTATTTTTATTCAATTAAATCTAATATCTTTATAATTACTTTAGTTTTACCATTTTACTATTTTTTTCAACATATACAGTTTTATTCTACTGGAAACACTATTTTTATTTAATTAAATTCAATAATTTATAATTATTTTTTACCATTTTAATTAATATGATTAACATCTTACTATTTGATAGTTTATAATAATGTATTATGATTAAAATTTATTATTTAATATGCAATTATTTTATTTGACTTGTAATTAATTTTTTGCTTGATAAAAACTTGTTGTATAATTAAAAAAATCTAACATTCTTATAACTATATCATTTTTACCATTTTACTATTTTAATTAAAAAAACACTTAGATGTATTAGAAAATTTTAAATATACTTTTATAGTTTTACTCAACTAAAAACTTCATTTTTATTTTTCTGCCAAAAAAAAACTCTATTTTTATTTAATTAAATCTAATATCCTTATACCGATTTTGTTATCATCATTTTACTATTTTAATTAAAAAACTTAGATATATTAGAATTTTTAAAATATATTCTTTTACAATTTTTTAGAAATAAACTTTTACAGTTATTGTACTAAAAACTCTATTTTTATTCGATTAAATTGAATATTTTTAATAAATATTTTATTTTTACCATTTTACTTTTAAAATATTGGATATTTTTTTGGTAGTTATGACTCCATTTCAATTATAATATAAACTAATAAAAGTATTATATCAAGTTTAAAAGTTAAAATAAATTGGCTAATCATTAAGTATTCAAATTTTTTTAACAAATTAAGTTAAAAATTTATTTAAAATCTAATTATTGTGATTGACTTTATTTTTTTTTATTTTTGTAGTGTGTATTGGTAGTTTAAATATGGTTCTAAATCAAATGAGTCAGATAATTTTCTGAGTCATTCAGGTTTCGCCTCATCTAGGTTCAAGTCTACTAGGTCTTGGGTTAGGCGGATTCGAGTTTTGACCTCGGGTCAATCAGGTTCCGGATCATTCGGGTTTTGGATTTTTCAGGTTTAGATTTAGGTCAATTGGGCCAGTCTTGAATTTTTTAATGTTTAATTCTTAAATTTATTTAATATATTTATTATTCGATTTTATTTTACAATCCACCACTGGTGAAGTTTAGCAAACTGCATATACGGGTTTGTCGTATCTGAATAGGTTGAGTTTGGGTCGTTTACTTTTTTTGTCAAATCGAATTATGTCGGATTGGACGAGTTATCGGGTTCCGATCAGAATTGACAGCTCTATATATATAATTAATTTCAATTTTCAATAATTATTTTAATTTTCATTTAATTTAAACACGAGTGACACGTACAATGCACGTGGAAGTGAAAGACTAGTTATTATAAAAAAACAATAAGAGGATGAAATGGAATGAAATTACTTAAAAACCGTCCAAAAGAGTTTACCTCATTGATATGCATTATATTGAGTTTGGGTTTAATAGTAATCTCATTCTCATTATATTTTTGTTGGATATCCGTTTCCTTCTAATAGATTAACCCATCCGATTGACTCGATCCGTATTAGTCCCGGATCACCTTATTACCCAACGGAATGTTCGGTGTTTTGGGGTTCATCACCTAACCAATATTTTAAAATGCTCAACTTTTGAATATCGGTATAAACATTTATAGTAGCATTATGTTAATTTTGTCGAGTGGTGATTTTAAGCTCAATTGGAGAAAGAGTAAACCATATGATATTACAAGTATCAGGAAATAAGAATTTAAGATAAACATCTGGATGATAAGAAAACAACTAAACTTTCTAATTTCATGAAAATGAAAATCCCAAATTAAATTGACATCTTCCTTCTTAAAATAAATAATAAAAAATTGACTAAATAGCCCTTTTGCCCCCTGAACTTTGGAAATGTTAGCCAGTTTGCCCCTTGAACTAATAATTGTGCCACTTTGCCCCTCCAATTTTCAAATTTAAGCCAATCTTCCCCTACTGTGATAGAAGTTAGTCACGTGACTAACGGTTCCGTCAAAATGCCTGTTACGTGCTTTTGTGGCCTTTTTTTGCTGACGTGGATTTTCCACGTCAGCTCTCAGGTGGGCCCATGAACTAAGAAAATAAATAACTAAAAAAAAGAAATGACCTTTTTTTTTCTTTTCTTTCTCTTTTCTTCTTCAACCCATTAGAAACCTAACAACCATACCCATATTATCTTCTTCCTCTGACAGTCGCCATTTCTCTTTTCTTCTTCTTCGTTTCACTTTTGTCTTCGTTCCTCACTGTTGATCTCTAACTTTCAACCACCTGCAAGTTTTCCTCCACAAAAAATGGCCCTCGTCAGCGGCAAAATTTCATCTATCCAAAGAAATAGTTTTCACTCAAATTTTTTATTCTATGTACTTGATTCTTGCTGAAAACTTATCAAATCCTTCACCAACAAGAAACTGAACCTAAATCGATCAAAATCCCCAATTTTCTTTCACCCAAATCCCTAATACCCAAATCAAGTTTATTCCAAAAACCCATCGTCGACAACAGTATTGTAGAGAGCTGTGGGTGAAGGGTTTGTTTTATTCCAATAAACCCATCCTGTTTATTCCCAAATCCAGTTTGCACGCAAATAATTGAGTCTTCTAACTTCAGGTGAAGGGTTTCATCTCTAACTTCTCCTTTTTGCTTATGTTTTAATCACTTGGCCAAAAGAAAAAATCACTTGACTGATGAATTGTGATTTTTTGTTTTCAAGAATGACAAATGCATTTCTGGATGACTCCATATTTATATCTTGAATACATTTGACCACTTAAGTGAATAAAATTATGGTGACATGCCTTCCACATTCAAAATTTTGAATTGTAGAGAGCTGGTTGAGAAGGAAAGACATGGAGGGAGCAATTGTTGCTTATGTATTCTTCTTTCCGACCTCGCTATTACGGATAATGAGCGTTCTGGTCCCATCATCCAATACTACTCAACTAGGTCCGGTAAAGAGCACTTAAGCCTTGCCTTATCATTCGTTTAGCAAGGGGATACTGTTGAAGATAAATCCCTTTCATCTAGTCTCTTTCGATGAGAAGAAGATAGAGCTAGCCTCCCTATGAGCTACAGTACAGGTAATGATCCCCTTCAACTCATTCAGCAAGAGCATTCCCCATTCCTCATCCGAGTAAACCAGAGAATGGAACACCGAAAAAAGGGTAATACTTGATAAGTGAGTGAAAGTCCTTGCAATATTTGTTTTTTTCCCCTCTACTTCTTCTGACTGAAATGTTTGTGGGGGAGCCCAACTTCAATCTGGGATTTGTGGGAACTCTTTTGATTTTATGCGTAGTTGTTAAAATAAATTGGGTATATCTTTTTTTTGAATTGTTCAAAAATTTGTAGTTAAAATTTTATGCGTTTTTTATTGGATTTATATGCTTTTGATGATGATGGAAGTCATTACTTTTGGTAGCTGTGGAATACTGGAATTCATAATTTCTGGGTTTTGTTCAAGATGTTCTTATGGGGTTTGGAGTCTGACAAAAGAATTAGGTGGGGATGCAAAAATAGAAAAATTAATTTAGTATATTAATAATAATTAATTTCGACTATCATCAAAATTTTATATATGTTTTGGTGAAATCAAAATTTTATATTAAAAAGAAAAGGAGGAAGGAAAAAAATAAGAAAAAAAATTAAGATATTTTTATTTATTTTATTGAATTTTTTAATAGGTAATTAGTTAAAAGCGGGTCCCAGTGCTGACGGGGAAATTCCACGTCAGCAAAACTTGGCCACATTAGTGAATTCAGTTAGATTTAATAGATCCGTTAGTCACGAGCCGTCACGTGACTAACGACGTTGACGGCAAGGGGCAATTTGACTTGATTTTGAAAATTGAAGGGGTAATGTGGTACAATTATTAATTCAGGGGACAAACTGGCTAACATTTCTAAAGTTCAGGGGGCAAAAAGGTTATTTAGTCAATAAAAAATACATATCCTACAAACTTAGGTGACGTGGATTCCTATTATCACACCACATCGCCAATTTGTCTTGATACAAACTCAACGGCAAAAAGGCAATTGTAATGCTTGTTATTAACATCTTTCTTTCCATTCTTGGGAGAAATTTGTGCGAGTTATTATTATTTGGTACACTAACATGACAGTTTAAAATTTGGACTCCACAAACGGGGTGAAAAGTTGACACATAACAATTTTCTGAATTAATTAAGAAAAACCCGCATAAATTTGGACTCCACAAGCGGGGTGAGGAGAAACATTGGTTTTCATTTAAGAATTCCTTAATTTGCAAGAATTTGCTAAGTATGTGTTCTAATTTGTTGGAATTATGTATTTTGATCCTTATTTAAGAAAATTTTGAAATGTTTACTCCTTATTTGAGCATTTAGCCTAGGGGTGTCCATCGGGTCGGTTTCAGTGCAATCGGTCGGGTACTGCTCCGAAACTTACAAAATCGAGGGAAATATTTTGTGACCGAGGACCGACCCGAGGAGGCATGTAACCGGACGGGTCGGTTTCTGGCAGTACAGCAAATCAGAAGACTTAAGAATCTGCAATTTGCTAAGTCACAGATGACAGTTTCAAATGGCACCAAAGTAGAAACAGGCACACATTATGTTTGCCATTGGGAATGGGGATTTCTGAAATTAAGCACCAAAGAAGGAATTGCTTTAGGTAAAGCTTAAATCTCTTGAGGATTATCACTTTCGAACAAAATCACAAAAAATTTCTAACAAAGACGATCTAGGGTTTCTACTTTTGATTTGGGGATTTTCCTAAACCTAAAACTATACAAAGAAAAGGAAGAGGGGTTAGCCGCCCGAAGAGTCACTGACCTCGGAATGTCTGTTGAGAAGCTCGTCGATGGCCAACTTCTAACCGGAGGAGATCAAGGTGAAAGTTTGAAATGGTGAAAGGGAGAGGAAGAAGAAAACATCGAGAGGTAGGAGAAAGAAATTGTCAAAAGTGAGGGGATTTTTTTAGGTTTATATAATATATATGTTTTTGATTTTAAAATTAATTTAATATATATTATAAATTTATAATTATAAAAAAATTAATATAATTATATATATATATATAATATCTATACTATAAAAGTACGAATAAGGGGAAACTTTATATTTTCCGATTGTACAATTTTTTTAAAACATATTTCCGATTCTACCCTTTTTTAAAAAACATATTTCTAAATTGTCATTACTAAATAATATTTTAATTATTCCATTATTCTTTTTACCATAAATTATTCCATTATTAATTATTAGATTATAATAATACGTATATTAAATTATAAGAAATCTCTTTGTTACAATGATGTTTTACCGCATCGCTTTGTTCAAAATTGGAAGATGTCCAAGACTATAGCAATGGACCTCGATAGGTATAATATATTTTTCATTTATTACTAATATTCTACGTAAAAAAAAAGTCATTTATAATACTAATTTTTTACCCTCTACATATATTATTGGCTTTGTTGTCAAAGCAAAACCACTCAAACTTTTAAACCAAATGTAATTTTGTTAAATTTCAATAATTAAATTCTTTGACTTCTAATTAGTTTCATGATATCTATTTGATGTTAAATTTAAAATTTACTTCAACATAATTCTAATACAATATAATAATTTAATTCTTTAATATTTTATTAATTTTAATTATTTTATTTAAACGCGTTCGGCAACGTGCAACGCACGTGAAAGTTAAAACTATTATATATATATAATTACCTTCGGGTATTCGGTCGGTTTCGATTCCCCAGTTTTGTGACCTGCCCACCAACTGAATACCAATTTGCACCGAAACCCAAAACCGGCAAAACATACCCATTTGCATCGTTTTCGCAGTGGGTTGATTCGGGTTTTCGATTCAGGTCGGGTATGGACACCCCTAATTTAGCCTTAGCAAAGGGTTTATTTGACATTTTTAAGAGTTCAAGGACTTATTTGGCAATTTTGTATAAGTTCATGGGTCTTTTTGCTCATTAAATTCATGGGTTAATGTATAATTTCGATAATCTAATCATTAAAATTTTTAAGGTGATTGATTAACCCGGTTAAGAGATTTTCTTACCCGAATTAATCAAATTAACCGAATGCTCCTCATGATATTACAAGTTCGAGGAAATAAGAATTTGAGATAAACAACAGGGTGAGAAAACAACTAAACTTTTCTAATTTGATGAAAATTAAACTCCCAAATTATTGACATCTTCCTTCTTAAAATAAATAAATAAATAAACAAGTGATAAGAAAACAACTAAACTTTCTAATTTGATGAAAATGAAATCCCAAATTAAATTGAGATCTTCTTAAAAAAAAAAAAAAAATCACATAGTCAAAGCCCGGCCCATTCTTGCTCCCTTTTGAAACAAGAGGACTTGGCGCTGACTTTGTTAGTTGCAATACGCTCTCTTGCACCCTCTTCCACATTTTTGCTCTCTATATAACCTCTCTCTCTGTTATTGACCCAAAAGCACCTTGATTCTGAAACTATATTTTGCTTTCTCGCCCCAAACGTAAGTTTCCCTACGAATCTTTCTTCAGAATCAAGCATTTGCAGTCGTCAAGCTTCCGCACAGAGCATTTTCTTGGATTTCCTAGATATTTTCCTAGTAACCAAGCAGCAAACACCTTTCTTGGTACGATATTCTCTCACTACTCTTCTCTGTTTTTCTCAACTTTGCTTTGTTTCTTCTTTTTTTTTTTTTTTTTTTTTCTCATTCCTTTAATCTTAAGAGCTTTTGTGCATGATTTTATTAGCATTTTCTTGAGATTTTCGGTTATAGATATGGGTTCTCTATATATCTTGTTAATCATCTTGATACTCTTCAAATAGAATTTAGTTAGCTACGTTCTGGTTTGCAAAAGAAAAAAAGTTGTTCTTGATTGTGTCATTCTTGAATTTGTAACTGTTTTGTGATTCTACTGGTAATGGTTCCTTGTAATCTTCCCAACTTGCAAATGTTTATGAGCTCTTAATTGCGTTAATTTGAATGGGTTGATTACCTTGCGTCTTTGCTCGGTGAAAAGCTCTTGTCGTTTCTTGTATGCAATCTGGAAACTCCATCTAAAGAGTATGGTTTTTTTTTCTTTTTCTTTTAACTTTGTAATTTGCATGGGATTTTTAGAATGATCAAATGTGTTTCTTTTTTAAATATATGTCAACATTCATCTCAAGGATTAGGCTCTGTAAAAAAAGATGCTTCTTTTTTGTCCTACTGAATGAATTTGCATCATTGACGTGAGTTGGGATGTACAAAGAATTAAAAGTAGTAGGTGGTGCTTTAATTGCGTGCAAATTTCCTTTGTTATTGGAAGGCAATATGAAAACCATATCATGTTATGCAAAAGTAATAATGAATCAAACTCAAAATGCTCTGCTTTTATTTTACTATTTGGCCGTCATGTTATATATTAAGTTTATGTGTAGTTTTTAGGGGAAGCAGAATTGCATAAGAAACTGTTTTGCAAACAATGCGCTACATATATTTGTTGGAATACTTGGGAAAAATGTGACTGTGTTGTAAGATGGCATTTGTTAATTAAGCAACAGGAAATATGACTGCTAGTTACATTAGATTTCATATAATGTACTTTTGAAGTTAATATAAGTGTCTATGGAATCAACAATACAATTGACTGAATTCTGGAATCCATGCGTTTTTGATCCTTTGGAGCCATTAGGATAGCCAACCAGATGACCTTGCATGCTGCATGCATGCACAGTAACAGGGCGTTTAGACTGTGAGGGAAACTAATTTCTTGGACCATGAGTTGCATTCCCTCTCACAGTAATTATAATTTATATCTGATGCTGCAATTTGATGCTGTTTTGCCCACGTCTGAAAATCTGTTAAATCTATATGTATGTATGCAGATTATTTATAGCAATAAGCTTCTAGGAAATATGGCTGAAGATATTAGATGGGGTAAGCAATTCCCATGAATATGATTGTCTTGTCTTGTATTATTATTCAAATCGTTTAAGTTTTATTATGTTGATTTTGTTTCTTTTTTATATGTTTGGTAGTTTCAAATCCATTCGAACTTAGTTATCAAACTCCACTGGCACACATGTTATCTAGACAGCAGCTTCAGACACAGGCGCCCCGACGTCGACCAGAGGCATCTTTTCATCTGGTGAATAGTTGAAACCACACTATATATTTTCAGTTTTGGCATAATATATATATTCAATTCAATTCAATTAGCTGCCTGTGTCTGTGTGGTGCTTCGATTTAAATTAATTCATTATATATATATATATATATATATATTATATATTTCATATAGCACCTGCTAATGCCGCGTCGTCGTCAAGGGAGTACTCTGCTCGAGTGCTGAGGGAGAGGGAGATGGAAGGTGGAGGGTTTTCTGGTGCTGTTGAAACTTCACCTAAGGTGCCTTTGAGTTTGGGGGTTCAAGAAAAAGGAGAGTCATCTGCATCTGCTTCTGCTGTTGTTGTGGCAGAGCCAGAGACTGAGAATATTGGTGGTATCCTGGAAGCTTCTTCTAATTTGGATGATGAGGATGGTAAGGATTCTCCTGACATTACATCAGATGAAGGGAGGATTGGCGATGATGATAATGTGAACCAGGACGACAATTCTTTGGTTATGGGAAATGATGCCAACCATGCCTCTCCACCTTTGGAACCTATTGACGACAAGGTGGTGCCGGAGCAACCACCAGAGGCGGCGGGGCTGCAAAATCCACCACCAGGGGCGGCGGAGCCGCAAGATCCACCACCAGGGGAGGCGGGGCCGCAAGATCCACCAGGGGACGTGGCGCCGCAGCAACATCCACCAGGGGACGTGGCGCCGCAGCAAGATCCACCAGCGGGGGAGGTGGCGCCGCCGCAACCAGCAGAGGGGGAGGAGGCGCCGCCGCAACCACCAGAGGGGGAGGTGGCGCCGCCGCAACCAGCAGCGGAGGAGGTGGCGCAGCAGCAACCACGAGAGGTGCCGGCGTTTCCAACGATTATGGGAAGCTTTGAGATCATTGGGGCGGGTAGGAAGCCGAGGCATAATTTAAAAGACATGAACAACTACAGAGGGGGCTAGACAAAAGAGAGCTATGCATTTCCTGCAATCGCAAACCTAGAAAACATTTACTACTTTTAATCTGAGTTAGGCCTACAAACTTGTGATACTTGGGAGGGCCTAGCCCATCATATTCAAACTATACTATATGCTATATGCTACTATATGCTATGCTGTCCACGGATTCTGATATATGGTACTAGGCAAATGCATGTCTGAGATATACATAATTTTTCTCTTATTGTTATATATCCAATCTTTAACACAAAATATGCTACTTGGCAAATGTAGGTTTTTCTAATTCTAGGCTTCTACCTAATTCAATGGTATAGACATTTATAGTAGCATGATGTTAATTTTATCTCGGGTGAGTGCTGATTTTAAGATCAATTAGCATTATGTTAATTAGAGACTAAACTAGGATATATAGACATTACATAAAGATAATTAGTAACTAAAACAGTTAGAAATAATACCTACCTCAATGCCTTTTTCCGTATACCATTCAGGTGTTTGCCTTTCTCCACCAGATTTGACACACGTATGAAAACCCTAAGCATTAAGATGATGCAAATACAAACCATCAAAACAGGACATACCATCTTACAAGCATAAAAATTGACAAGCCAATAGAAAACTACAGCAGACAGATTAAAATTTTGATCATTGACAATTGAAAACATTGACTCCCAATATCTTCCCCATTGAAAATCAAATATCTACAGCAAAATATTAGAAATCTTGAAACGTTAAATACTCTGATCAATGACCCAATATACACAACTGGACTAAATTAGCTAGAATTCTGTTGTAACGACTAGATCGCCATTTGTTTAATCAGCATAATTCAGGTACAGATTCATGTAGCCATATAAAGCTGAAGATTCTTACAGGTAATCGATCGAGCTGGTTTCTTGTCTAGTGGAAACAAGTAGCCTTTTGTCAAAGCCGATCTCACATAAGGGGCATATGCCTGTAAAACATTAACATCATAAGTAAATTAAACTAAGAAGCACTAACAGCACGTTTGGTTCGTGGGAATTGCGAATTCGTTACAGCCCAATTACGAGCGGGCCCACTTTTCAGTCGTTTGGTTCAACTTTTGCGCCGAATTGCAAATTCGGCTTACAACCCAATTCCGCTTCATCCTGCAATTCCAAATCTTCAATATTAGCTCCGATTTCTAATTCAGCGTTTTAAGAAATTTGAGATTATAATTTTCCTTCCAAATTATCCCTTCTCATCTATTCTATTTACAAAATTCTCCACGATAAAACTTAACCCAAAACCTAGTTTCTAACACCTCTCCTTCTTCAGCCGCATTCTCTATTGATGAAGATGAGTCTTCATCGAGTTTTTGCTGCTATTGCAATATCAGTTGAAAACCCATCATCTTCTTCTTCTTGAAATTCTTTCTTTCTTTATGTTCTTTGTTTGGTGATGCTAAGTTTGCCTCTTTTGTTAATCGAAAAACTATCAAATCAGTGCTAATCGCGTCTCTCTGGTAAGATGCTGATTTAGTCTTCCTCTTCTTGAAATTCTTTCCTTCTTCCATTTCCTTTTGTGTTTGGGTTTCTCTTCTTCTTCTTTCTTATTTCGTGGGTTTGTTGGGTGTGAAAAATTATGGATCTGGCTTCATAGGTCACTGCTTGCCGTCGGCGGTTTCTAGCTTCTTTGCCTAGAGGTTCAGCTGCATCGCAGTTAAATCCTTCTTCAAGCTCTCACAGCGGAAGAAGCAGAAGGGGTTCTTACAAAGACAAAAGCTTCTCTTTCACTTTCACTTTCAACTTAAATAAAAAACAGAGGTTAGTTCTCTCTCTCTTTGATTTTCTTAATCTGGTTCTTTAGGTTTGATTATTGAATTTTTTTTATTAATTTTGTATTTGAAGTTTTTGCTGTTGTTGAATTATCCATTTCTTCTTTGTTGTGTGTTCTGATCATTTTTTATTGGAATGGTGTTGTGGGTTTGTTTTTGACATTTTGAAAATTGAAAAATCTGTGAAATTTTGCAATGGGTTTAGGTCGGCTTAGGTTCAGAATATAAGCAGAATACATGTGATTGGGTAAGTCAAACAGATTTCGTTGCTCTTCTTGGATTTATGGTTAAATGTTTAGCCTGATTAGGCTGATTAGCCTGATTAAACCCTCTCACATGGCTCCATTAACAACTCCATATATATTTATGCAAATCTTGCTACTATAATATATCAATATGATCATGAAAACTTGATTGAGTGCATGAGTGTAACAATATGGTTACCTATTTTGCAGTGATATGGCTCGCTTGAGTTTGGTAAGAAGTACTCAAAGGAGAAATAGAATTTTAGCAATTCTGAAATTATGGTTAGAAATGTGTAATGCAGTGAGTTGGTTCTTAAGTTTACTCTCTGCTGTGGCTTCTACTTCTTTAAATAGTTATAGGCCAAGGGTTACATATGTCCTAGATTTTTATGCTAAGAGAGATTATATTAAGCGATTAGTTTATGATGATGATGACACATGCATTGCATAAGTCAAGATGAACAGACCTGCCTTCATTAAACTTTGTGAAATGCTACGTGATATAGGGGGTTTAAAGTCAACTAGGAACATGTTTGTGGATGAGCAAGTTGCAATATTTTTGCATATTATTGCCCATCATGCCAAAAATCGAGTTTTCAAACTCAATTTTGGTAGGTCAGGGGAGACAGTTAGTCGATGTTTACATAATGTCTTTGTTGAGGTCACCAGGTCGCCGGTTAACTAACGGTGGAAAGGAAGACCTCCGAGGTAACCTGAGAACACTAAAAGAGGCGTTAGGAGCGACGGGGCTTGGGTCTCTCGTTTGGACTCTGATGCCTAAGTCAGAGATCTAGATTTAGATCTGGTTTTTGGAGGTCTAGGGTTTAAGAGAGAGTAGAGACAAGGAGTGTAGAGAGTGAGTAGAGAATGTGTAACCTCCTTCAGCCTTGAGAGTCGTGGGTATATATAGAGGGCCTCCTTGTACGGGTCGCACACGTGAGATCACGTGTGGAGTTGTACTTCGGAGGTCACGTGTTGAAGGTATCCGTTGGAGGTCACGTGTGGAGTTGTACTTCGGAGATCACGTGTGGGGTCGTACGTGGAGGTCATGTGTGGAGTGCTAGCTAGCTAGCGATAGGGTCCAGCTCCTTGTGGTCATAAGTGGTCGAGCGCCACGTGGTCGGGCGCCGGGCTTTGTAGGTAGTTGGACGCTGACCTTGGAAGTGGTCGGTCGCTAGGTTCACAAGTGGTCGGACGCTGGCCTTGGAAGTGGTCGGGCGCCAAGCAATTATGCCATGCTCAACAGTCTTAAATGCTTTAATGCATTTACAAGGTCATTTGTTTAGAAAACCTCAACCAATTCCTGCAAAAAAGACTGATCAAAGGTGGAAATGATTCAAGGTATATAATCTATCTCGTGCTTGTTATCAATTATATAAGATAGCTAATTACCTAGGGATTCTTCATAAAATTTCTTTCCCTTCAATTGTAGAATTGCTTAGGTGCTTTAGATGGGACATATATCAGGATAAGGTGCCAGCTGCAGATAAACCTAGATATCGTACTCGCAAGGGCGACATTGCTACAAACATGTTAGGTGTTTGTACAAGTGATATGCAATTTGTTTATGCTCTTCCTGGTTGGGAAGGTTCTGTGGCTGATGGAAGAGTTCTTCGAGATGCAATTACTAGGAGACATGGTCTAAAAGTGCCACATGGTAAGCTTTCATATTGAAAGGAGGGTTATGTTTAGGATGGTTTACAATAAGTTGGCTGAATCTAATAAGTGTAAGTGTTTCCTTATAGGGTGTTATTATCTAGTTGACGCTGGATACACAAATTCTGAAGGATTTCTTGCACCTTTTAGAGGTCAAAGATATCATTTAAATGAATGGCGTCAAGGTCATCAACCAACAACTCCGGAAGAGTTTTTTAATATGAAACATGCAGCTGCTCGGAATGTCATAGAAAGGTGTTTTGGGTTGTTAAAAATAAGATGGGCTATACTTAGAAGCCCCTCGTTTTATCTGGTTAGAACACATAATCGAATTATTCTTGCATGTTGTGTAGACACCCATTTTTGTCCGGTATCCTTCAATTTAAATCAATTGATTTCTTATTTGGCATTAGGGTCACCCAGGGGCATTTTGGTCATTTTTTGCATTCAAAGGGCATTTTGGTCATTTTAAGTCCACTTTTAATTTATATTAGCTAATTCATCTTAGTCATATAGATTGCATTTTGGAAAATCCAAAAAAATCTTAATATGCACCTTTGGCATTTTTACTTATTTCATTTCATGTCTTAACTTCATTTAGTAATTTAATTAGCATTGTTGCATTTTAATCATGTAGCTTAAGTTCAATTTAGTTTTTTTGAATAATTAATTGTCAATTTAGCAATTAGTAAGCATTCCATAAGTAGGACTCACATAATTTTGGTAATGACATTGGTTGGAAGAAAAAGCACAAAACAGATGAAATTGCATTTTAGTTAGTAAAGCATGTTCTTACCTTGCATATTAAGTTTAGTCCATTTAGATAAGTATCATAGTTAAAGGGCATATTAGAATTTGAATTTGAGGTAATATAGCATAACACTTTGCATTACATACTTAGTTTCATGCATATTATTTACATTTCAACATTTGCACATGCTTTTGCTACATTAGACAATGAAAATACAAGGCATTTGATTTACGGATTGGGCATTTGATTTGCAAAATTGGTGCTCTTTTTCTTCTCCAATATTGTTGTTGCACCACCCAAAGCAGATTACACAAGTTTTCCTAAAAAACAAAGCAAAAATGCAAGTTAGAGGCAAAGCAAACAGCCCAAGCAAATTGTCAATAGTGTAGTCCCAGAAACATGCAAATTCGATTACCTTAGGAGGCTTGAACGGGAAAACTTTGTAAAAGAAAGTTGTAGAGGATTCTTGGGGCTTCAATTTGAGCATAAGAACGACATGATTCGGATTTCGGATGAAGGAGATATGGGCCCCGCAGTCCAGGCCTCCAAAAATCGCAGAAATTCTGGACAGCAGTTGCAGCCGGAGTAGACTTCAAATTTGGAACCCAAAACGACCCCAATTGCCAAAATGGTCTTCATGAAAGTTGAAGAGCACTCTCCAAGCTTTCCATAGCCTACAAAAACACGTCATTTGGAGTTAAAATGGAAAAGATATGATTTTTCAAAGTTGGCTGCAAAAAATGACTCAAACAACAAGCAAGCAGGCATTTGTTTTGGCAAATTGTCAAGGGGAATTCAAGCAATGGCAGCAGTACAAATCACTCATCATCATCTTATAGAGACAATTACAAAGCAATTACAGGCAATTACAATGCAACAAAGATGCAGCAAGCAAGCATAAATAGGCAATCCAAGCATATATTTAGTCGTCCTCACACATTCAATAGGACCAAGGAGAGAGTTTACTTGTTGAGCTGTCAAGCTAGGATTGACATCTTTGTCCTCCACATTAGTAACCTGCAAAAAGGCAAAACACACATATGAGGTTAATAGTGGGTAATTTTCAAAGGAATAGAAGGAGAATTCACTTGAGGGAAGCAACCAGTGCCAGCTCCCCTTGTTGCCAGCGCATCATTCTTTCAATCCTATCTCAATACAGGGAATCTAGCTGCAAAAGGATAAAAGGAGTTTGTTAGCAGGAAAGGGGGGGAATCGGTTAAGGAAAAAGGAATGGATTGAACAGAGAAAAGGGGGGGATTCTCTGAAAAAAAAATATCGGTTCTCTCTCGAATTCTCTAAAAAAAAAACACTCTCTCCCTAATTGGGATTCTCTCTCTACAACGGACTCGCTCTCTCTCTCTTCAGGAACTCTCTTGCTTGAAAAAAAACGATCAAAGTTGTTTCGGATTCATTCTTTTCCCATCGATGAACCCACAATCAAATTGGAGTCTCTCTCTGATATGAAACAAGAGCACTAACTCTCACTGGGAATCTGGCTCCTTCGATTTTAACACACACTCTTCATCAATGAACAGAGCTGAAAAACCCTAGCGAGAGAAAGCAAATCTAAACCTGAATTTTTCCAAAGAAAAGAGAGGAGAAACGGTGGAGAAAGAAGACTTGATTTAAAGGAGTGAGTTCGTTGCTTACCACCCAAGATCAAACAATTTTTCTTGCTTTTTGAAACCCAAAGCCGAATCTGTTCTTCGCCATCCTAGCTCCAATCGAACCCTTTTTCTTCAAATTTCTTGAGGGCTTTTGGGTTTTAAGAGGTGAGGATTCCAAGTTCGAGGTTATGTCGGTGAAAAGGAGGCTACTTGAACAAGATTGAGGCAAGGGATCGAAAGAGGGAGCCGCCTGGTTCAGGAGACAGAAAAAAAAAGAACAAAAAACAAGGAAGAAGAGGAAGGAGGAGAAGTCGAGGAAAAAAGAAAAAGGGATTCGTCCAAAAAAGAAGGTTGCTAGGTAAAGGCGCCGTTCTAACAGGTAATTTCTTAATCTTTTCAATGGAGTCCCATAAGCTGCCAATTGTGTGATTTAAAGATTTTGTTGCTTCGTGAGTTTAATTTTGTTGCTAATTTTGTATTGGGTGAACTTTGTTTTAATTGATTCATATGTGTTTGTTATTGTCATGATGGTAATTTGATGATTAAGGTAGTGATCTCACATAAAGTTTAGATTTTTAGTGGCAAAATGTTGTCTTTGGTTGAAAATATCGATTATAATTTGTCTTCTATGCTTTAGTGGTTTCTTTTTGTCCAAATTGTTAATTTCCATGATTAAAGTTGTGATTTTTGTTGGTATAATATGGTGAAATGAACAAATATTGATTAAAATTTGATTATGATAATTTTTCTTGGATTTAATTTAGCTCTAAAAGAAATTAAGCCTTTTAGTATAAAGTTTTAATTTTTAGACTATAATTGATTCAAAGATGGATTCCTGATTACTTCTTGAGTTGATTTTAATTATAAAAATGAGATCTTGGATTTAAAGCTAGAATTTTTTAAATTAAAATTAGCTCGATAAGTGAGTGTTATATCATTATGGGCTAATTTTAATTTGGAGAATCTAAGCTTTGAATTAAAAGGTCAAATTATTTTGATTAAAATTGACTGAAGGAGGGATTGGTGGATCTATTTGAATTGATCATAGTTTAAGAATCAAAAGTTAAATTTAAAGACTTAATTCTTTTAGGTTAAGTTAAATCAAGAAAATGGTTCTAGTTTTAATAGCTTGTTTTTAGGTTCATAATGTGATTGCACAATTGAGTCCATGATTTGCATTATTTATGTTCAATGCTTCCTGAATTTTGCTAATCTTCTACTTGATGTGCAGAAATGTCCCCAGTCCGACCAAAGTTGACCATTAGGCTTTCGTTTCTTTTAAGTTATTTGCTTTTTAATTTGTGGCTTAATTAAGCTATTGAGTTTGTAATAAGTTAGTAATTTAGTGTAGAAATAGAGTAGAGCTTAACTACATGCATATCATGCTTATTTGTCATTAATTATAACTGTTTACATTTCATGCCACCATCATAAATTTCGATTAATAAAGAGACGTTTTTAACTACGCCGGGCAAACCTCGAGTAAAGGTGCAGGAGCACAACCTCTCGAGGTTTCGCCCCAAGATTGATTGGTTTTCACGAATATCCCTGGAGGACCGGGCTAGGTTCATGAAAGTCAATTCAAGTAAACTCCTTTTTATTAATCAACTAATAAACCGGACTTTGCATTCATCATTTCGTACATGCATTAGTTAATATTTAGGTCAAATTTGAAGGAAACGGAAAAATTTTTAAAAAAAAAAGTGGAAAATCAGAAAATTAAAAGATATAATAAAAAGTGTTTTTTTATGTTCTATTATTCAGTTTTCGAAAAAATTAAAAATGGTAATTCAAGAGTTTTCAAAGGTAAGCATTTTCAAAATTGATTAATAAAAAAGCAATCCCTTTGAATTAAGGTTCAATTTTGGATTAAGATCAATTTGGAAATCGATCAGTAAATCCTTTTGGATTAATTTTAATTTGAAAAGTCAAGTCTTTGGTTTAAAGAGTTGACTGTTGGATTAAAATTAATTCAGAAGCAGATTATTGAATCTTTTCAAGCTAATCTTAATTCGAAAATTAAAACTTTAATTTAAAGGTGAGTTTTTTTAAATAATAAGATTTTTGGCAAGTTAGTAAAATCAACTAGTTTATTTCTTGAAAAATTAAAAATGACAAAAAATGAGTTTTGACACGGCATTTTTAAAATCTCTTCCCGGTGTGGGAGACTCAACAAGGGAACAAACAGTAAAAGAGAGTTAAAAGAGGAATCAATCGACGATCGTTCGATTGTATTCTTCGAAACTCTCGACATTTAAACTTGTTTTGAAAAATGATTTTTCTTTTTCTTTTATAACTCTTTTTATTAATAATCAAGATTAGGGTAAAAGCAACTGTTTTTATTTAGACCCACTTGATCTTAGTTTAGATTAGAGGTACCGTCATTTGACGGGCATTTGGGGGTGCCGATCCTTCCCCAAATGTAATAGACTCCCGGACCTAGATTTAGGTTGGAAGATCGGACTTTAGGTTTAGTGGGTCCATTGCCGAGCTATGGATTTAACTAAGCTTAGGAGGTCATTAGGTGGCTAATCACACCTTAGAAAAAAGATTAGTGGCGACTCCTCTTTTTCCAAAGTCGTTTCGGCAGGGTGCCCCGGACACGAAGGTTTCGACATGTTGTTTGCTTCATAATTTTATTAGAAGGGAAATGAGTATTGACCCTATGGAAGATCAGATAAGTGAAGACTTAAGCACTAGTACATTAGTTCAAGAGGATCCAATAACATACATTCAACCCTCCGACGCTTGGACAAATTGGAGGATGGAATTAGCTAATCAAATGTTTAATGATTGGCATGCTTCTAGGAATAATAGCTAGCTGATTTCTGAATTTGTTGTATGAAACATTTTCTGTATTTCTTGTATGAGTTTTCATGTTGTACCATTAGAATTAATTTTCTGGAATTCTTGTATGAGTTTTCATGTTGTACCTTTGAATCATTGGTTTTGAACATTTCTGTAACTTGGCATTCTCATTATTCTGAATAAAAAATTTCTTTGTTAAATATTTCTGTTTGTTTTTCATATCTAAATAAAAGCTATTTACAATATGATGATGTTTTTTGGGTTGCCTTTGAAGAATAATTTTTGAATTGAAAGAATGGCCGCCAAGAAATCAAGGAGATGGCTTCCTGATGAAGATGCTGCCCTAATTGCTGCTATAGTGGATATGCAAAACGTTGGTAGGTTTAATGCAGATACTGGGTTTAAGGGAGGCTACTTATTAGAGCTTGAGAGGATGCTTCATGAATCTCTACCACAAGCAAACATAAAAGCGAAGCCTCACATTGAATCTCGAATTCGAACTTTAAAGAAGGAATGGGGAATTATTTACGACATGATAAATGGAACTAATACAAGCGGATTTGGATGGGATGGAATTAGGGAAGCTGGAAAGGACTTGAGTAGGAGTATTGGGTCTGAAATGGTAATTCAAGAGAAGGTTCAAGAGCTTGATATAATATTAGGTGAGATTGATGGGTTAACTGAAGAAGAAAGAGACATTGCTTTGAGTAAGATTCCAGATCACCCTGCACAAATGCTCGTCTTTGGTAGCCTTCCGCCTCACCGCAAACTTGCATGGCTCAGGCGATTTCTTAGTAGCCATTAAACTTGCATGAAGTTTAGTTGCATATTTCTGTAATGAAGTAATTTCTGTTTGTTTAGAGACATATTAAATAGTTTTTTGATGAATTGCAGCTACATAATTTTTTGAATATTGGGGTTTCTTATGAGATAAGGTGGTTGTAATCTTCTTTCTGTTTGCCTACTTATTAAATAGGCAACTTAAAACTCTTTTTGTATATTTGTAGTTGAATGAATGATTAAAGACAGTGATATTATACTTGGCTAATTGAAGAATTGTTATGGCAATGTGACTGTCTTGTATATGGAAAGACAATCTGTTCAGGTGTTTTACATGTCTTATATAGTTCCCTGCTATGTATTATATAATCAGTACATGCTGCCTATGAAAATACTCACACAGGAGATGGAGATTGTTGATCGAAATGATGCTTGGATCTCTGCTACAATTCAAACACTGAAAAAGGATATGTATTGAGGTTTCTATAACAAAGAAATTTACCTTTATTGACATAATCATAAAAGAATATGGCAGTTATGAGTGTGAATATATAAAAATGTATTTCTATCTTACGTATTGGATAAATATAAAGACAAACTGATACAAGATTAATATTATCTTTTCCCCCCCGCAAAGACAAACTGATCTCCATATATCTTAGTGACAAACTGATCTCCATATGCATGGTTTTGTATTTAAGTTTAATCTGCCTTTACGATATCAGATTAGAGAAGGGAGGCTCCAAGGTGTCAGTCAATGCCTTGTTAGTGAGTATAGAATGGTTTGTCATGTCATGCAAGGAGAAGTGAGCAAAGACTTTTCTGATCTCTCTGCTAATTTCAATTTGTTCATGGTATTTTAATTGATTTTAGGTCTCATTGTTTCTTCAAACCACATGTAGCAAAAAAAAAAACACCTATCAATTAAGGTTAACTAGTTGATAGAGTAAAGCTAGCTAGTTAACAACTAACTCTTACCAGTTAAGGTTAAATAGTTGATAGAGTAAAGCTAACTAGTTGACTTCTACCAAAAAAAGCTAACAAGTTGACAACTAACTGTTATCAAGATAAACTAGTTGATAGAGTAAGATAACTTGTTGACAATTACCACATGTATGTGTAGCAAAAAAAAAAAAACTCTTATCAATTAAGGTTAACTAGTTGATAGAGTAAAGCTAACTAGTTAACAACTAACTCTTATCAATTAAGGTTAAATAGTTGATAGAGTATAGCTAACTAGTTGACTTCTACCAAAAAAAGCTAACAAGTTGATAACTAATAACTGTTATCAAGGTAAACTAGTTGATATAGTAAGCTAACTAGTTGACATCGGACAATTTTTTTTAGAAACATTTCATATTACTAAAATCAAATAATATGATGTCAGAATAATATGAACCCAATAGAAATATTATAATTGAACAATTATCCAACATAAACCAACAGAAATGAACAAGTTTCCAACAAAATATCTAAAACACCAAATCCTACTAGATATTTAGAAATGAACACAAACACATATTGAAATGAACATATGGAAACCTTAAACTTAGCAATAAGTTCTACTAACTTCAAATAACCCAACATAATTAGCCAAACTCAATAAATATTTCGCCTTCCATTGCTGCAGCCTCTTGCTCCCTATCATTTCTGGCAGCCTCTTGTTCTCTCTTTTAAATCATGATCTCATCTAATTTTAGGAAATGAGGAAATTCCCGGTTCCTCACCTGCCTGTCCAAAGGCTATTCAAAGGAAAACATTTCATTAGTGTAGAATATGATGATCCTAAAACAAGCATAATATGGATTCATATTGAACATAACTATACCTGCACCGCAATCCACTGTTCATCAGTACCAACTACTTTATTTGTCTCAACATCGAAGGTAAATCCTTGCTCCAACAAGTAGTGAACTTTTTTATAAGTCCTCATTAAGCTAC
>AWWV01010449.1:0-36145 GCA_001974805.1 Corchorus capsularis | reverse complement strand
ATAGGAAAAAAAAGAGAAATTTATGAATTAGGAAAAAAATGAGAAATTTATGAACTAGACAGAGAGCAAGCAAAAACAATAGGAAAAAAAAAGAAACTTACCTGAACAATCGACGAGCCGCTGAGGAAGAAAGTAGAAGTAACAATGGAAAGTTCTTTCTTATATATATAGAGTGAGGTTATTTTTGACATTTGAATACTTCCCTTGTTTTTCCATTACAATTCAGCCCAACCAAACATATGAATAAAGTCAGCATTTACAATTCAGTACAATTCAATTCATTTGAACCAAACAACTGAAAAGCCCATTCAATCCAATTCCAGCCCAATTCAATTCTCACTGAATTTAAATGCAATTACAGCCAAATTCATTACACTGAACCAAACGTGCTGTAAATAGTGAAAGAATCATTAAAAGGATGCAAAAGTTGGAAATAACGTTCACCTCTTTGGATACGAATACAGAGCCTGCGCGCCGTCAGCCATTCCATGTTCGACGAAATTCCTCGCTGCATTGCCCCCTCCAAGGATCTGATAGCAAGAAGGAAGGAAGTCAACAACTCAACGTGGACACGTCAGCTTGGACACGTCAGCATCGTCAGCAAGGAGCAACTCAGAATTTGTTAGGAATTTTGTTATCAATGTTGGAACTGTTATTTTGAGTTATTATTTTCTGTTGAATTCTGTAAGCAGTCGTGGGTATTGGCATATGGTATAAATGCCCACTATAAACCCATTGTAACCATCTTTTTGGAAATCAATAAAATCTCCCCTTTTCTCTCAATGAGTTATCTCTGTTATTAACTTGGTGAGATCTCGATTGGAATTCAGTCCATTTCCGATCCTGAGTCACCGGCGGTATTACCTCTTATCATTTTGGTATCAGAGCTCCGATCCCGGCACCGGAGATGACGCGCGGCGATGATATCAAAAAGTTAGAGGATACGATGCAAGAGATTCTGAAGAAGCTTCAATGTCAGGAGCAGAATCAGACTCAAACCATCGATTCCTTGAAGCATGACATTGCTGCTCTTAACCTGCAACAAGGACAGATCATGACGCAGTTGCAGGGACGAGCTTCCTTCGCCGAAGTCAGAGCAGCGACGGATGTGACGGCGGCTGGCAGCAGCAACGCGACTCGCCAGCACTTTGCTACCAGACAATCACGCATCGAATTTCCTCGATTCGAAGGCGATGATCTTAATGGGTGGCTATATCGTTGCAAGCAATTCTTTAAGATTGATCAAACTCCAATGGAGGCCAGAGTTACCATTGCATCGATCAATTTGGAAGGGCGAGCTTTACAGTGGAATATCAACTGGGAGAAATATCGAGCTCGAGTTCAATTAGCTGAGCCAACCTGGGAAGAATTTGTAGCAGCCCTGGAAAAACGATTCGGAGACAAGGCTAGGGTGGATGCCATGACTGAGCTAGCTACCCGAGCTTTTGACACCCTGAAGCAAGCTATGGTTTCCCCACCAGTTCTATCACTGCCAGATTTTTCAAAATCCTTTATATTGGAAACTGATGCTTCCGGATCAGCCATTGGAGCTGTATTGATGCAGGATGGTCACCCTATAGCCTTCCTTAGCAAGGTTCTAAGTCCTAGACATCAAGCTCTATCAGTGTATGAAAGGGAATTGCTGGCCATTGTTCATGCTGTGTCCAAATGGCAGCATTATTTACAAGGCAGACACTTTATTATTAGAACTGATCATCATAGCCTCAAATACTTATTGGAGCAGAGGATTTCATCCCCTAGTCAACATTCTTGGTTGACTAAGCTAATGGGATTTGACTATGAGATCTGCTATAAGAAAGGGAAGGAGAATATAGCTGTTGATGCCCTCTCTCGGATAACTTCTGCAGAAATTGCACAAATGGCTGTCTCTAGTATTTCAACAGACCTTTGGGATCGAATCAAAGCTTCTTGGGTACAGGATACACACCTCAGCAACCTGATTTTACAACTGCAGCAAGGAGCTTCTTCAGCTTCAACTTACACTTGGATGCATAATCAGTTGTTGCGGAGGAAGGGTAGTGGTTGGCAATGATGCTCCTCTCCAGAGGCACATTATACAACTCTATCATGGGAGTAGCCATGGAGGTCATTCGGGAATGTTAGCCACCGTTAAGAGGCTTTCCACACTTTTTTATTGGAAGGGCATGGAGAAACAAGTTAAAGAGTTCATTCGAGAGTGCAGCACCTGTCAAAGATTCAAGTATGATACTGCAGCCTCTCCTGGACTTCTGCAACCCATTCCTGTACCAGAAGGAGCATGGAAACAAATATCCATGGATTTCATCGAAGGGTTACCAGTCTCATTTGGAAAGTCAGTGATCTTTGTTGTGGTTGATAAATTCACTAAGTATAGTCATTTCATGGCTCTTGCTCATCCATATACTGCACTCACAGTGGCTCAAGTATTTTTGGACAATGTCTATAAGCTGCATGGACTGCCTGATAGTATCATCAGTGATAGGGATGCTGTCTTCACCAGCACCTTTTGGCAAGAACTCTTTAAATTACAAGGAGTCTCTTTACACTTGTCCACTGCCTACCATCCACAAACAGATGGTCAAACAGAAGTGGTGAACAGGGTGCTGGAAACCTACCTGAGATGTATGTGTGGTGATCAACCAAGGACTTGGAGCAATTGGATAGCCCTTGCGGAATGGTGGTACAACACAACCTATCATTCGGCCACTAAACACACTCCATTTGAGGTCCTGTATGGATACCCTCCCCCTTTGCATTTACCTTATCTTCCTAGCTCTTCCCTTGTACAGACAGTTGATACCAGTTTGCAAGCTAGGGAAGAGATGTTGCAGCTTATTAAGCATCACCTCAAAGAAGCTCAGCTTAAAATGAAAAACCAGGCTGACAAGCACAGATCTGACAGAAGCTTTGAGATTGGAGATTCTGTTTACTTAAAATTGCAGCCTTATAGATAGAATAGCTTGGCAGACAGACAATTTCATAAGCTTTCTCCCCGATATTATGGCCCTTATAAGGTGCTAGATAAAGTTGGCACAGTAGCTTATAGACTGGAATTACCCTCTTCTGCTAAACTCCATCCAGTGTTTCATGTTTCCCAATTGAAGAAGCAGGTTGGGGCACAACATATTATTGGTTCTGACATGCCAACTCCAGGAGAATCACCAGCTTTAATTCCTCAATCTGTTCTAGCTCGCAGATTTGTCAAGAGAAGGAATGTTGCAGCCACACAAGTTTTGATTCATTGGAAAAATTCATTTCCTGAGGATGCCACCTGGGAGTATCTATTTGATTTGCAACAACGCTTCCCAGATTTCAATTTTGATACTTAAGCCTTGAGGACAAGTCTTTGCTCGAGTAGGGGGTATTGATAGCAAGAAGGAAGGAAGTCAACAAGTCAACATGGACACGTCAGCATCGTCAGCAAGGAGCAAGTCAGAATTTGTTAGGAATTTTGTTATCAATGTTGGAACTGTTATTTTGAGTTATTATTTTCTGTTGAATTCTGTAAGCAGTCGTGGGTATTGGCATATGGTATAAATGCCCACTATAAACCCATTGTAACCATCTTTTTGGAAATCAATAAAATCTCCCCTTTTCTCTCAATGAGTTCTCTCTGTTATTAACTTGGTGAGATCTCGATTGGAATTCAGTCCATTTCCGATCCTGAGTCACCGGTGGTATTACCTCTTATCAAGATCACGAATCTAGACAAAAAAGAAACTGAATTACCCAGACTCAATCCAGTTTTATAAATGTAAAATTATAAATCAAGCAAGGGAAAGTAGTAAAGAAGAAAATAATGTATCTTTATATTATACCATATATCCCCGCAGCATTGCTCTCTCGATTGTCTGAACTCTGAAAACAGACACATAAGATTTTTTCTTTTTCTTTTTTTTTGGTTAATACTACATGGCAACTTCGGTGACTTTCCGTGAATAAACACTTTCAAAAGACTTTTGTGAATAGTGAATACAATTACTGGATTGCTTTGAATCCGTGGCCAAAAAAACAATTGCTTTGAATCCTTTTTGTTTTTTGTTTTTTTTTTCCGGAAAATCCTTTTTGTTTAGATTTGCTTTAATTCCATCGTAGTAAAAGACCAATTAAAACAATGTTTAATAGACAATTTGCGTTCCTCAACTTTTAAGAAAGTGAAAAATTAATTCATAAACTTCTAAAATTGTCAATCGCATGTCTGAATTTATATTTAAATTAACAAATTAACGCTTTTGGATGGAAATTGGTTAAATTCGGTTAACAATTGAACGTAAAATTAGCAAGGCTCCGATAAATTTCATCCAATTTATGTCCACTTGTTAATGGAATTTTATCAATTTTCGTCAATTAGGACTAATATGTCCCATTTTACAAATTTAGAGGAGCAATTGTCAATTTTGAAAGTTTAAGGGTTAATTTGTCCGTTTCTTACAAATTCAGCTGTCAAATTATCTATTAAGCCATTAAAAAACAAGTCCAACACAATGTTTTATCTTTTTTGGTGAATTTCATGCTTTGTTTTTTTTTTATACTAGTACTAGTCTAAGAGTAGAAATATGTCTTAATCAAAATTACATTGAGAAAGTGTTTTTCATTTTTCTAACATAGGCATGTCAATTATGAGGTTGGACTGATAATTAAGCAATATCTAGAACACTTTGGACAAAAATGAGCCCACCTTCTATACAAGAAAATCTATGGCCCAAATGCTTATGGATACTTTGATTACCTGTGGTAATCTCAAATCATCTCATTTGGTTGGATCACTTGTGGTGCTTTTGGGTGTTGATACTAGATCATTTGGTTTGATTACACTTTTCTTTTTAAGAATTGTGATCCGATTACACCCCGTAATCACCTTAGGGGTGATCCGATCACTTATCTAAACCCAGGTGATTTAGGGTAATCCTAACCAAACGTCCATATGTTATACCTGATTGCTTTTGGCTTTAGTAATTACTTTTAGTATTTGATTTGACAATATTACGTTGAAAATTATATTTGCTGATGAAAAGTCATGGAAGAAAGTTACTTTCCATGAATTTTCTGGGGAATTCATTATATTATCTTTCAAAGCATACAGAGTGAGATGTTTTTCCTCAAAAAAAAAAAAAGAATGAGATGTTTTTCTCTTTCCTACTGCTTGAAAGTTGAAATCGTTGAGCTATAACAGCCTCTAGCTAGTTTATTATTTTTGTGGTCAACGTTGCAAGCAATAAAAGATTATTGGGTAAATTACATATATATATATACCATGTGGTTTGGGGTGAAATAAATATGCTCCCGAGGTTTAGAATTTAACACTTAACCACCCTGAACTTATTTTCTGTTAGCATATACTTAACACCGTTAATTTTTTTTTCTTTTTCTCTTTTCATTTTGTTTGAGTATAAAAGATGAAGCATGGAGATTGAACCGGAGGAAAGCTTGGAGATTAATAACGATCAATCCAATCTGCAATCTGAATTGTATATGCATTATGTTTGTGGCATTATATTTTAGTTAAAAGCATTGTGGACTTTGTTTGTACGAATCTCTTTTCATTGCAATCTAATGAAAATGGGCTCCATGGGCTCGAATTATCCAATTTTCTTATATCTGATTGAGATTTGAGACACATTCCTCTTTATTATAGAAAAAAGAAATCCTATTAAACCCTTACTTCTAGTCAAGGTGGAGCCAAAATGTTCATCTGTGGCAGACCAACCATGTTCATTCATTCCTCTTTAATTCTTTTCTGGTGTTGATTGAACAAGTGGCAATTGCTCTATTCATCTCATATTTTAGTTATTCACTTAACTTGTTTGAGTTGAGGCCATTTTAAGTTCAAGTTCTTGACTATATTTAAATGTCGAATCTAACTGAAATCAGATGGATTATTAGGATTTGGGTCATTCAGGTCATTAGTATTCAGATTGTTCTAAGAGTTGAGGCCATTTTCATCATTAGATTCCCATGATCAATCATGATGTATTGGTTAGGCATCATTAGACTGCAAGACAGGAATTGGAATTCTGGTGCGTGCATTGCTGTTGTTTCAGAACAGCAACATTTGGAAACTTCATTTCAACCTTTAATTGTGGATTCTTCATATCAACTTCTTCAATGAACACTGGACAATCATTTCCAAGCTCTTCAATTAGATCCATCGACAATATGAAGGTCATCATCTTTTATGATAGTATCCCGAAATTCTTCTAAAATCTATGTTTTCAAACACTGGAACTAAATCTTTTATACTTACAAACGGAATGAAAAGAGAGAAGAAAAAATTAATTTAACGGTGTTAAGTATATGCTAACAGCAAATAAGCTCAGGGTGATTAAGTGTTAAATTTTAAACCTCAGGGAGCATGTATTTATTTCACTCCAAACCACATGGTATATATATGTAATTTACCCAAGATTATTATGATGACTAATGCAAAGATAAGTAAGGATCTAGAGATTTGGAAGACAAGTATAGTTTCAGATATAATATTTTTCCAGTGTTCAAAATTGAATAGAATTCTAGTTTTTTCTTGGTGCTTGTTTAACCCATAGTTATTCATCTGTCAATGAAAAAAAACTCATCATTAAGATTGAAGAAATGTGTAGGGAAAAACCAAGGTGAAGTAGAATTTTAATTTCCCAATGATAATATTCCTCTTGCTTCTGTTCCACGGTTGCTCTGCAACTAACAACATAACCCGATCAAATCCACTATCACAAGAACAAGTGCTTACCTCTTCTACCCAAATTTTTGAGTTAGGCTTTTTTCAGCCTAATAACAATTCTGTCAACAAATATGTGGGAATATGGTATTACTCCCCAAAGAATTGTTTGGGTGGCCAACAGAGAGCAGCCAATTACAGACTCCTCCACAAGTTTAACAATTGACAGTGATGGAAATTTGAAGCTTGTAGATGGAAACCACGTTCCTCTCTGGTCGACTAATATTGTTTCCATTTCATCAAATTCTACAACAATTGCACAGCTCTTGGATCACTCAAGGATATATGATGGGTTTCGTATTCCACCAAAAATAAAAATCATACAAAACCTATAGATAGGGTAAGTACGAGTCGATCCCACAGAGAACTATTGTTTTAATTATCTTTCCTAAAGTTGTGAATTAAACTAAATGGGGGTTTTTATGGAGAGATTAATTAAACTAAATTATAGACAAATTAAATTAGTAAAATTAAAGTAACAATTAAATAAATATTCCAATTTCAAGACAATCGCACTCTTGGGTTAAAATGATTTGATCCTTGGCATCAATTAATATCTAACTTGGTAAATAGATGGCGTAGATTAATGTCAAACGCCCATTAATCCCTATCTTTCCTTAATCTTCATTAGTCATGACGCAAGTCCTAGACTAAATCCTAATAAGTTTACTAACCTAGTTCCAAGCGTCTACCAGATTCAAGTAACCCATTGCTTTAAGAACTAAAAAGATTTTAGCCAACAATAGACAATGCTCACTAATATAGGCAACATTCAATCTATATTCAAGATTCTCTTAGAGGGCTACTCTAAGTTGTTACTTGGGATTTGATTACCTACGATTGCATATAGGAATCTCATCTAACAATAGAAATCATACGTAATTAAATAGATGGCCATTCTAAATAATCAAACATAAAATCATTCAAATAATTCAGAGAAAATTGAAATACTTACAAGGTAGATGAATAAGCACAGAACCTCACAAATCAAATACCCAAGAGATTGAAAGTTTTCAAATTAAATTAAATTAGAAAAGAAAAGAATTAATAATGGAGAAAATCTCTATTTTGCTCCAAAGTTACGTTTCAAGCCCTAAAAGCAAAATCTAAATTCTGGAACTAAAAGTTCTCTAAATCATTCGGCTGCCACCAATTATATACCTAATCTATTTTTAGGTTTTGACAAATTTTACGATTTTGCCACCAAATAAAATCCTAAAAACAATAATTGTATATAGCATGGGGTAATTACGTTTTTCCCAAAGCCCAAACATATTACATGTCCAGCTGGAATTAATTCCAGTCCAAAAGAGTTGAGCCCACGTGATTTGCAATTTCTAGCTTTAATTGATTTTGCAGCCTGTTTCGACCCCGCGACAGGTTGAGTTCGAGGTTGATTTCAACCCGCTCCAGGTTGAAACAGAATTTTTTCCAACTTATTCTAAATAGCTCCAATTTAGCTCCTTTTGCCTTTAAACACTCCAATATGTACTTAAAACATAAACATGAATAAATTAAGCATCAAGTACATAGAAATAGGCACATAATCAAATAGAATTAACATATAAAATATAGGAAAATATGTGCCTAACAATATACAAGAACAATATACAAGGAAAGAATCTATGCCAGAACTTTGATCATCCTTCTGATACTCTCTTACCTGGGGAAGTTTAGGGTTCAACAGTAAAACAGGAGAGAGACGTACTGTTTTAACATCATGGAAAAGCGAAGACGAAATTTTCCATTATTGTCCACCAAACCAAATGCTATTTTTCCTTGTTGCTTTTTTTTTTGTGAAATTTTCCTTGTTTCTTTTTGGCTTTAGACTAATTAATTACTTTTATTGATTTGACAATATATATTTTTTTTTGATAATTAATGCAATTTATATATCCAATTTGACAATATATATAGTATATACTTCATTGAAACATTATAAGTACTAGATATCTTACCCGCGTTTTGCTGTGGGAGCCTTTTTTTTTTTTAGAATTTAAACATAAAAATTAACTTTTAAGTCCTTCATGAAAATCGTAGATCAAATGAATTATCTTAATTGGACAAATAAAAGGAAAAAAATTAAAGCTAAAACGTTAAATCGATTGAGATAGAATTAGCGAAGGACTAAGTAGTATAAAATAGAATAAATATGAGGGTCATTTGATAAATAGTCCAAATAAGAAATTGTTTGCTGATGAGACGAAACATAAAAATTTCCTCTTGAACCTTTCATGAAACTCGTCGATTAAATTCAGTTTCAGATCCTTCATGAATGTTGTAGATCATGCAATAACATTTTAACTGACACTTGAATAACTTTAATCGGATATATGGATCGAAAATTATATGATATTAAATAGACCGACAATCGAAACCACCAAATTTCGAAAGTATTTTTTAGTGCTAAAACATAAAAATTGACTTTTGAGACCTTCATGAAAGTTGTAGATCATGAAATTACCTTTTAATGGACACCTAAATTATCTTAATCGGACAAATAGAAAAAAAATTAAAAAAATTAAAACCGAAGCGTTAAACGATTAAGCAGAATAAGGTTAAATAGCATAAAGGAGAAAAGTATGTGGATCATTTGATAAATAATCCAAAAATTTTGGTTCTTGTGGAGATCGGGACCATCAAGGTTAACTTTTGTCCAAAATTTCGAAAATGCCCTTAGTTGTTAACCTAAATAACTAAAAAATCAACCATGAAATTAGCCAAAATCATGCTAAACCCTAGGAGAGAGAGACCCAAACCCTATACATATAACCTAAACCCTAAAATGACCCCAAAAACATGCTAAACCCTAGGTGAGATAAAAAAATTAATGGAACACCATATTTACCCTTGTCAATTTACATGAAACACCATATTTACCCTTGCAATCATATTAAATTACATCTGAACCAAGTTAAAAAGACCAAAAAACCATACAAATAGTACCCCAAATAAATATGATAAGAGTACTTATTGACTTTTTGGTAATCTACACTTCAACTATTATTGTTTGTTATATTTGCTGAAGAAGTCATGGAAATTACTTTCCATGAATTTTATAGGGAAATATTCTCCATTCACCGTTAGTCTGTTACCATTTTAATTAATGCATAAAGATTGAAATTAATGTTTTTATCTCAATTTCCTGATTGCTTGAAATCCTTGAGCTATAATATGAGCCTCAAATTCTGAGCCCAAAGTTGCAACTTGCAAGCAATAAAAGATTATTGTGATGACTAATATTAGCAAAGATAAGATGAGTCAAAGATCTATAGATTTGGAAGAAAAGTATAGTTTCAATTTTCAAATAATTTTTTTTCCGGTGTTCAAAATTGAATATAGTATCCTAGTTGTTGGTCAACCGAGAAAAAAACTGTGCATGCAATTCTGCTTGCTTAACCCATAGTTATTCATCTGTTATTGCAAAAAACACTCAATCGAAAATGGGTAGGTGTAAATTTATTTTGCTTTCTCACATATCCCTCTTCTTGATTATGTTCCATGCTTGCACTACTGCAACTAACAACATAACTCAATCAAATCCACTATCACAAGAACAAGTCCTTAATATCTAGTATCACAAAAACCTGATGCGGATACGCAGGAATAATATCTAGTATTTCTTTAATTTTCTGACATGTAAAATCGTTAGGTCCTTTTTTAGGCCAAATTATTTTTCTTTTTAGAGAAAAATTTCATTTCGTTGATATTAATTATGAATCAGGATTACAAATGAGTAGAGAATCTCCACTCTAAACACGATTGAGTCCAACCTCACAATCAATGCGAGGTAGCTCATGTGCAAACGATGAACATGTTGAAATTTAGGCCAAATTAATTGATTGATAATACTGACGAACTAAAGCTAGCTAGGTTGACCCGTTAAGGTATATAGTATGCAACGGCTGGACATTACATTATTGTCCACCAAAGCAAATGCTATTTTTCCGTTGGCTTACTAATTACTTTTATTGATTTGACAATATATAGTATATACTTCATTGAAACATTAGAAGTATTGATGCACTTATTCCAGACATACGGGATCTTCTTCGACGGGATTAGAATTGCTCTCGCCATCACACTTTGAGGGGATAATTTCAGTGCAGATAGACTTTCTAAGCTTGGATGTACTATTGATGAAGATTATGTTGTTTATCGCTCTCCACCACAGGAAGTGTTGGCTGCCTTTCAAGCTGACATGAGGGGAGTTGCTTACCCAAGGGGTATAAGATGATGTAATTTTTAGCTTTCTGGTTTTCACCAAAAAAAAACATTATAAGCATTTGCCGAAGAAGTCATGGAAGTTACTTTCCATGAATTTTCTAGGGAAATATTCTCCATTCACTGTTACCATTTTAATGCATAGAGAATGAAATGTTTTTATCTCAATTTCCTGATTGCTTGAAATCCCTTGAGCAATAATATGAGCCTCAAGTTTAATTTGAGGCCGACGTTGCAAGCAATAAAAGATTATTATGATGACTAATATTAGCAAAGATAAGTCAACGATCAAGAAAAGTATACTTTCAACTTTCAAATAATTTTTTTTTGTCCGGTGTTCAAAATTGAATATAGTATCCAAGTCGTTGGTCAACAGAGACTTGCTTAACCCATAGTTATTCATCTGTTATTGCAAAAAACACTCATCCTGAAGATTGAAGAAATGGGTAGGTGTAAATTTATTTTGCTTTCTCACATATCCCTCTTCTTGCTTATCTTCCATGCTTGCACTACTGCAACTAACAACATAACTCAATCAAATCCATTATCACAAGAACAAGTCCTTACCTCTTCCAGCCAAAATTTTGAGTTAGGCTTTTTTCAGCCTAATAACAATTCTCTCAACAAATATGTGGGAATATGGTATAAAGATATTACTCCCCGAAGAATTGTTTGGGTGGCCAACAGAGAGCAGCCAGTTACAAACTCCTCCACAAGTTTAACAATTGGCAGCGATGGAAATCTGAAGCTTGTAGATGGAAACCAACTTACTATCTGGTCGACTAATGTTTCCATTTCATCATCAAATACGTCTACAACAATTGCAGAGCTCTTGGATGATGGAAATTTTGCACTCAAGGATATAAATGGAACGAATCTATGGCAGAGCTTTTATCATCCTTCTGATACTCTTTTACTTGGGGGAAGTTTAGGGTTCAACAGTAAAACTGGAGAGAGACGCCTCTTAACATCATGGAAAAGCGAAAACGATCCATCGCCTGGGAGTTTTGTGCTTGGATTAGACCCTCACCAATCACCACCACAAGCTTACACTTGGGTTAATGGATCTCTTCCTTTTTGGAGAAGCGGGCCGTGGGATAAAACCAAATTTACTGGTATACAAGATATGGATTCTTCATATTCAAGTGTGTTTACTCTCAATGTTGATGATCAACTAGGAACGGTTTATTTTTATGCTAAACCTTACAACCAAACCTTTTATGAAGGCATGTTTCTTCCTTCAGATGGATATTTAAGAATAGATGGCGAGGACTTGAATGCTTGGGAAGCAATAGCAAATCCTTGTGATATCTATGGAACTTGCGGGCCTTCTGGGGTTTGTAAGCCTTTTGAATCACCAATTTGCAGTTGTTTAGAAGGATTCGTGCCAAAGTCAAACGATGAATGGAGCAAAGGTAATTGGACAAAGGGATGTGTTAGAGAAACCGAATTACTCTGTGAGGCAAATGAAAATAGCACTAGTAAAAACAGGGGAAAGGCTGATGGGTTTCGCAAAATGGAAAGGATGAAACTTCCAGATTTTTATGAGTTTATAGATATTGACGCCACGTTTTGCCAGCAATGGTGCTTGGATAATTGTTCATGCATCGGTTACGCAGAAGTTTATGGGATTGAGTGTCTCGTTTGGAGTGGAAACCTTTTAGATATGCAGCAGTTTTCCTCTGGTGGTCATGAGTTCTTCTTGCTCGTTACTCTCTGTATAATTTCTGCTCGCATTTTCTCATTGTTTTTCACTCATCTTTCTTGACATTTTTGTTTCTTTTTCTTACAAATCAACTTTGGCTTCATTTTTTGCTCAGCCAGCGATCAAACGCCAAGAAAAAAGCTCATCATCAGCCTCACTACAATTGCTGCTATGATCATTTTGGGCATCTTAGCATATGTGCTATACCGACAAAGATGTAGGAGAAATATTGGTAATCTCTTCTTTCTCTTTTAGAATAATTTGATTCATTGTCCTTCCACTAATGACCAAACAAAATTCATAGCTTGGAGTGATAGAATTACTCATTCATTTTGTCCTTAAATCTCATTATTCAGGTAAAGAAAAGAGCATTTCCAAAGGCATACTGGCTAATGAAAGTGATGTTTCGAGCCAAATCTTGCCAAGTTACACATTGAGAAGCCATTTAGATTTAAAACTTGAAGATCCATCAGAGCTACCTATATTGTTTGACTTGAATAGCATACTAGTTGCAACAGATAACTTCAATACAAAAAATAAACTTGGTCAAGGAGGATTTGGCCCCGTTTATAAGGTGAGTAATCTCGCAAACATTTCAAACAAGTGTGCACAAAGATATATTCATCATGCATAAATCGTTGAATTATCCAAAATTCTGTCAGGGAAAGCTACAAGATGAGAAGCTTGTCGCAGTGAAGAGACTGTCTAGTAGCTCAGGGCAAGGCTTGGAAGAGTTCAGGAATGAAGTTATGTTGATTTCCAAACTCCAACACAGAAATCTGGTCAAGCTCTATGGTTACTGCGTTGAAAAAGAAGAAAGAATACTTATTTATGAGTTCATGGCCAACAAAAGCTTGGATACATTTTTATTTGGTTGGTTCCATTCCATTCCACCAATGACTTTGTTTAATTTCCTTTCTTTATCCCTTGGATATGCATATTCTGAAATGGTGCATTGGTTTAGATCCAAGAAAGAAAGCACAACTAAATTGGGCGAGGCGTTTCAGCATCATACAAGGTGTTGCTCGGGGGCTGCTTTACCTACACCGAGATTCTTGTTTAAGAGTTATACATCGAGACTTGAAAGTCGGCAACATCCTGTTGGATGACAAGATGAATCCCAAAATTTCAGATTTCGGATTGGCACGGATCTTTCAGGGGACGCAACATCTAGCAAATACACACAAAGTTGTGGGAACAATGTAAGCAAGATTTTCATCCTAGTAAAATACATTCAAAAACATGCTTATGATCTCCATTGATCCTGTAATTCAATATTTTGCTTGTTTGATTTGTTGTCCAAATGCCAGTGGCTATATGTCCCCTGAATATGCATTGGGAGGAATATTTTCGGAGAAATCAGATGTTTTCAGTTTTGGGGTTCTGGTATTAGAGATTGTGAATGGAAGGAAGGTTACAACATCGTATTATGTTGATCAATACATAAGCCTTGTCAACTATGTAAGTACACATTTCTATATGTTGCTGGATCATTTGGTTTGTAATTTGGGTCTATATACAATTAAGTACATTTTGGCCAAATTGACCTTGTTTCAGGCATGGCAAATGTGGCACGAAAGCAAGGAGATAGAGTTTATAGATGAAGCATTGGAAACAGAGTCGTTTTCTTCATCGGAAGTGAAGAGGTGCATTCATGTGGGTCTTCTTTGTGTTCAGGATCATGCTGAAAATAGGCCAACCATGCCAGAAGTAGTTTTCATGTTAAGTAGTGAAACAGAGCTTCCAAAGCCCAAGCAGCCTACTTTTACCTTTCATAATGCACTCAACTCTGCTGGGTCCGATTTCAAATCCGACCGTATTTGGTCCGTAAATGACGTTACCGGCTCAGTTCTTGTCGGCCGATAATATCTTTCCTTGACATGGTCTGAAGATGCTTGTAGTAGGACATAAAATGATAAAGAAGACAACTGTGTTGGGCGGATTAAATACCGGTGAGCAACCTCTTACCTTACGATTGTTTTAGGTGGATAGTTATGGAGTATTTTTTTTTTTGGTGCTTCAATTTTGTATATTATTCACATGTTCCTATTGCAAATTCCATCATGTATGGGTATATATAATTTTCACGTGTGAATATGTCAAAATGTGTTCAAATTTTGATATATATATATTTTTTGTAGGAAATCCTCTTTTTATTAAGCTTTAGGTGAAATCCACCAAGTAAATGCATGTGATGGCATGAATAGCGCATCTCTCTCTGTCTCTCTTCTAATTGTGTTTGAAATGCCCATTTGATGAGATCTATGATCTGGTCTCTTTTGGATATCACTTGTTCTGTTTTGGATATCAAGTGTCCAAATATGATCTTTACCTTTGTTTAAAATTTTCTGCGCCCTGTTCTCTCCTAATAGTTCCTCTTCTTCTGTTTCACTATACTATTTTTACATTAAATAAAGAATTGGAGCAATATTTGAAGGGTGGCATTCTTATGTAATATCCTTTCTATTTTTAACCTAAAAATGACAAAAGGTTTGTTAAGGCAATACCTAAGCCACTTGAACAGAAGTAAGCAGGAGAAGTGACAGGGACATTGATTATTTTCTTCTATGGAAGTTGGGCTCATTTTAGTCCAAAGTGTTCTAGTCTTCTAGATAGTATTGCTTAATAATTATCAGTCGACCCTCATTATTGACCCTCATCGTTAGACTTTCTCCATCTAATTTTGATTAAGACATTTTCCTACTTTGACTATAATTAGAAAGCAATTTACATAAGCAAATCTCCATGTAATGTAATTTAAGCAATATTTAATTTTATATCTTAAAGAAAAAGAAATTAAAGCAATTTAATTGTATTGGCAGTTTTTTTTTCTTCCTTAAAAGCTTAGGTGAGGGGAGATAGTCCCTAGTCCAGAGTTAAGGCATGTCACAGATCTCAAAGAGAGTTTATAGTGGTACTTACAAATTACCCATCAACAAGGATCGTTGGCATGACTCGAACCTCAAACCTTACAAACAGAGACACAAAATCTTAGCAACTCAACCAACCTCAGTTGGCTTTGACAGTTTATTGAAAGTGTTTATTCACGGAAAGTCACGGAAGTTGCCATATAGTATCAGGGGAAATATTCTAATCTTTTTGTTTGCAGACATTCTCCTATAGTGGGCTTGACTAGTATATCAATTTCAAAGAGCATTTTTTTTGGTTAATTTCACAGAGCCTTGGAAGATTAACGTTTAATTAATACTAGAAGAAATGAAAACTTTGTTTTACTGCAAGTTTAGATCCCATAGACACAGCTTAAGCGAAGTAAGCAAACAAAATACAAATAAACAAAGAAATCAATGTCCCTGTCACTTTGGTATCAAGGCAAAAAAAAAAAGTCCCTGTCACTTCTCCTGCTTACTTCTGTTCAAGTGGCTTAGGTATCGCCTTAATTAAAAATAGAAACGATAAGCCTTGATTAGTGATTACATAAGAATGCCAAGCTACTTTTTTTTTTTTTTGGTGAAAATGCCAAGCTACTTTGAGGTCAACGTTGAAAGCAATAAATGATAGCAAAGAAAAGTATAGTTTCAAATAAATTTTTTCCAGTGTTCAAAATTGACTAGTATCATAGTTGTTGGTAAACAGACAAAACCTGTGCAATTGCATGCAATTCTGCTTGTTTAAGTTTGACCCCTAGTTTTTGCGAAAAACACTATCACCCTGAAGATTGAAGAAATGGGTTGCTGTAAATTTATTTTGATTTACATATCCCTCTTCTTGCTTCTGTTCCACGGTTGCTCTGCAGTTAACAACATAACTCGATCAAATCCACTATCACAAGAACAAGTGCTTACCTCTTCTACCCAAAATTTTGAGTTAGGCTTCTTCCAGCCAAATAACAATTCTGTCAACAAATATGTGGGAATATGGCACAAACATATTACTCCTCGAAGAATTGTTTGGGTGGCCAACAGAGAGCAGCCAGTTACAGACTCCTCCACAAGTTTAACAATTGACACTGATGGAAATTTGAAGCTTGTAGATGGAAACCAAGTAACTCTCTGGTCCACTAATGTTTCCATTTCATCAAATACTACAACAATTGCACAGCTCTTGGATGATGGAAACTTTGCACTCAAGGAAATAGTACATGGAACGATTCTATGGCAGAGCCTTGATCATCCTTCTGATACTCTCTTACTTGGGGGAAGTTTTGGGTTTAACAGTAAAACCGGAGAGAGACGCGTCTTAACATCATGGAAAGCGAAAACGATCCATCGCCTGGGAGTTTTGTTCTTGGATTAGACCCTCACCAATCACCACCACAAGCTTACACTTGGATTAACGGATCTCTTCCATTTTGGAGAAGTGGACCGTGGGATAAAACCACTTTTATTGGTATACATGGTATGGAATCTTCATATTCAAGTGTGTATGCTCTCGATGTTGATGATGAACTAGGAACGGTTTATTTTTATGCTAAACCTTACAACCAAAGCTTTTATAGAAACATTTTTCTTCCTTCAGATGGATATTTAAGAATTGTAGGTAAGGACTTGGATGTTCCTTGGGAAGTAATAGCAAATCCATGTGATATGTATGGAACTTGCGGACCATTTGGAGTTTGTAAGCCTTTTGAGTCACCAATTTGCACTTGTTTAGAAGGATTCGTACCAAAGTCAAACAATGAATGGAGCAAAGGTAACTGGACAAAGGGATGTGTTAGAGAAACCGAACTAGTCTGTGAGGCAAACGAAAATAGCTCTGCCACAAACAGGGGAAAAGCTGATGGGTTTCGGAAAATGGAAAGGATGAAACTCCCAGATTTTTATGAGTTTATAGATACTATAAGCATGCCATGCCAGCAATGGTGCTTGAATAATTGTTCATGCATAGCTTATGCAGATGTTTATGGCATTGGGTGTCTTGTTTGGAGTGGAAACCTTATAGATATGCAGCAGTTCTCGTCTGGTGGTCAAGATTTATTCTTGCTCCTTACACTCTGTATAATTTCTTCTCGCATTTTTTATTTTTACCATTGTCTTCTACCCATCTTAATTTCTTGCCTTTTTTGTTTCTTTTTTTTACTCTTGTTTTTGGGTTTTTGCTCAGCTAGCGATCAAACTCCAGGAAAAAAGCTCATCATCAGCCTCACTACAATTTCTGCCATCATCATCATATTAGTAGGCATTTTAGCATATGTGCTGTACCGACAAAGATCTAGGAGAAATATTGGTGAATCTCTTCTATCCCTATTAGAATTTTGATCCTTGCTAACCATTTATATTGTCGGCTTATTAGCCTTTATTGCCACTGAACTATAATGTCAAAGACATTTTGCCCCTAAACTTTAAATCATCTCCTGAATTTCCAAAATCAGGACAGTTAGCCCATGAACTTCCTAAATTCATGACAACTTACCCCTGGCGGAGGAGACAAATTGTTCTGAATTTGGGAAGCTTAGGGGCAAACTGTTCTTAGCCCCATAGTTTATGGAGAAAAAGGCTAATAAGCCATTCATTGTCCTTCCACTAATGACCAAACATAATTCATAGCTTGGAGTGATAGAGTAGAGTTACTTAATACTTATTCATTTTGACATTAAATCTCATTATTCAGGTAAAGAAAATAGCATTTCCAAAGGTATGCCTAATGAAAGTAATGTTTCAAGCGAAATCTTGCCAAGTTATACATCGAGTAGACTTTTAAAATTTGAAGATCAATCAGAGCTACCTATGTTTGACCTGAATAGCATACTAGTTGCAACAGATAACTTCAGTATACAAAATAAACTTGGTCAAGGAGGATTTGGCCCCGTTTATAAGGTGAGTCAGTAATCTCGCAAACATTTTCAAACAAGTGTGTAAAAAGATATATAAATTGTTGAATTGTCAAAAATTTTGTCAGGGAAAGCTATCAGATAAGAAGCTTGTAGCAGTGAAGAGACTGTCTAGTAGCTCAGGCCAAGGCTTGGAAGAGTTCAAGAATGAAGTTATGTTGATTTCCAAACTCCAACACAGAAATCTGGTCAGGCTTTACGGTTACTGCAATGAAAAAGAAGAAAGAATACTTATTTACGAGTTCATGGCAAACAAAAGCTTGGACACATTTTTATTCGGTTGGTTCGACAGACTTTATTTTGTCTTGTTCCTTTCTTTATCCCTTGGATGCATATTCTGAAATGGTGCATTGGTTTAGATCCAAGAAAGAAAGCACAACTAAATTGGGCGAGGCGTTTCAGCATCATACAAGGTGTTGCTCGGGGGCTGCTTTACCTACACCGAGATTCTTGTTTAAGAGTTATACATCGAGACTTGAAAGTCGGCAACATCCTGTTGGATGACAAGATGAACCCCAAAATTTCAGATTTCGGATTAGCACGGATCTTTCAGGGGACGCAAGATCTAGCAAATACACACAAAGTTGTTGGAACACTGTAAGCATGATTCTCATCTCATCCTAGTAAAATCCATTAAAAAACATGCTGCTAATTATTTCCATTACTTGTCACATTCAATATATGCTTGTTTGGTTTGTTGTCCAAATGGCAGTGGCTATATGTCCCCTGAATACGCATTGGGAGGAATATTTTCCGAGAAAACAGACGTTTTCAGTTTCGGCGTTCTGGTATTAGAGATTGTGAATGGCAAGAAGGTTACAACATCGTATTGTGTTGATCAAGATCAATACATAAGCCTTCTGAACTATGTAAGTCCACATTTATGAATCGACACATTTGCTAATTTGGTTTGTAATTTGGGTCTATATATTTAAGTTCATTTTGGCCAAATTCATCCACCTTGTTTCAGGCATGGCAAATGTGGCACGAAAGCAAGGAGATAGAGTTAATGGATGAAGCATTGGCAACAGACTCGTTTTCTTCATCACAAGTGAAGAGGTGCATTCATGTTGGTCTTCTTTGTGTTCAAGATCATGCTGAAAATAGGCCAACTATGCCACAAGTAGTTTTTATGTTAAGTAGCGAAACAGAGCTTCCAAAGCCAAAGCAGCCTACTTTTACCTTTCATAAAGCACTCAACTCGGATGGGTCTAATTCCAAATCTGATCGTATTTGGTCTGTAAATGAGGTTACCGGATCAGTTCTTGTCGGTCGATAATCATCTTTCCCTAATATATGGATTGAATTATTGAAGCTAGTTATAAAAACATTTCTTTCATTCTTTTGACATGTAAGGTCTTTTTTCAGGCCAATTTAATCTGTTGGCATTTCATAATTTAGAGTTTAAGGAAAAATACATCAGACAAGTACAACCTTGAGCTTGTTCTCTTCAACATATCTTCCATTGTCCTTAACAAACTGCCGACAAAAATAATGAGAAACCAAAATTCGCTTACTATTATCAACTAACTAAAGAATAAACAGAACAGAAAATCACTTACTGTGGCAGAGGAAATGTCTTCATTAGTGGTCCCAACATGAACAACCGTGCTTTGAATTAAGAACTTATCTTTGCATATCATATCAGGAGGGGCTTCGCGCTGAGCTTGCATGGTAACTAAAACAGAAGGACTTCTTAAGCTTTGAAAGTTCATTATACGAACACGCTTGCAAATATACAAAAATCTAAACTAATTACCTGTAAAATCACATATTGATTTTGGCATAATAACGCCAACATTAGGCCGCACGCAGTATTTTTTAGGCGATGTAGTTTTAACCTGCAATAAATCATTGCTCCAATTACATTAAAATCCAGCATTTTAACATTCTATCTTAAATATTCCACAAAGAATGGATATTCATCAAATTCTAAGAAAGAATAAAAAAAAGACAAAAGCAGAGCATGCTGGTTCAGAGCTCAGACCTTGAAAGCAACATACTGGTTGGTGGTATTTGTGAGTGTAACCTTGCAGGAGCATTGCTTCTTCAATATAACTACCAAACGAAATATAAATTCTAACAAATGAGAAATAAATAAATAAATAAATAATAACAATCCGAAAAATAATACTTATGATACCATCGGAATCAATTAAATCTTTGGATTCTTTCATAGTAAATTCAACAAAAAAAAATTAATTTTATTTTTTAAAGAGATGAAAACAAACCAAATCCTTCTTGTTTCCCCCGCGTGTCTAGTGAAAACAAAGAAATCCTAATTCTAAATCACATAAATTATTTATTCTAAAAAAATAGTAAGCACTTTTATTCCAGTGATGATTATGATTAGATAAAAAAGGAAGGAGCAATCAAGTATATATGATACTCACATATGAATTTAAGTTCTTTTGGCTGAATCTCCAAAAGTTGCGTACTCATTTTCCTTGTTCACTTTAGCGTCCAACCTTAATCTGCATACAATAATAATCATAGCATCATACAACTAATTAATCGAAAATTCCAAATGATTATCTAGAGTAGTCTATGTCTTTTTGTTACATTTTTCAAATATTCAGGGCTGTGATGCGCTTTGACTCAGATCAGAGTCGACAAACGTTTTCCAAAAATCAGGAAGAAGGAAAGCTTACTGGTATTAACGAGAGATTGTCTGGCCAGAGAGAGAGAGATGAAGAGAGGAAACAAAGAGAAATGGAGAGAGTATTTATAGAGCGTGGAAATGAAGGATTTGGTAGTGGAATTTAAAAATTCTTTAAAAAAAGGATTACAAAAAGCAAAGCGGAGAGTCCCAGGAATTCGTTTTCAGAGAGAGAAAGAGACTTGTTTGGAAGCAAAGATTTGATACAAAACATGCATTATTACCTGTCTGTCAGGTTCTGTCCACATATAGTATATGGAAATGATCTGAGGAAGGAGTTCATAGTTCATGATAGAAATTGAAATAAGGGTAATGGAATGGAATGGGATAGTTTTCAATTAATTTCTCCCAAATCCAGAAAATTCAGATGATATGCTTTTGATTCATCAGGTCTAGGGGAAGTTGTCATAATCCTTGAAAGAATGTTTAACAAATGCGCACTAAATTACCAAAACTTGATGATTAGCCTTATTTCAATTAACACTTACACATTAACTTAACTTGGCTCTCCCATCATTGCAACGGCTTTTCAGTTTTCAAACAGTCGGTCTGATGAACAAAACCAAGTGACAGAAGGTAGCCATCATCATGATTCATGAGCAGGTTTTCTGCCATTTTCTTATCGACTTCTAAAATGAGTACAGAACATCAACATGATTACATCAACAATGTAACACCTATTATTAAGTTTTAAATAATGGGGATCCTCTTTCTCTATTAAGGTAGATTGGCTTACAATTTATTTAAGGATCATTTTATGAAAATCACGTATCGCATTTTTATTTTTGTTTCATTACAAATGGGAAAATTACATTACATTACATAACTAAACATTAATCCCCTTAAATTAAAGGGAATTTGCATTAAGAATAATCTCAATCTCTCTTCAGCTTCCACTACTTTCTCTTTCAAGAATTTTATCTTATTTCAATTTAACAAGGAACAAACCATGATATTGAATATGATAAAAAGAATAAACCAATTAAATAATTTTTAAAATAATTGCATCATCGTAACAAGCATGGGGATGTAGCTCAGATGGTAGAGCGCTCGCTTAGCATGCGAGAGGTACGGGGATCGATACCCCGCATCTCCATTTTTTTTATGTCCATTTCTGTCCCCTCACAGGAATTAGACATTTTCTGGACCTGCCACAACCTGACTAATCTTACTCTCATTCACTCTACCACAGGGCATAGAAAATCCAGCTATTTTGATTTTCAATCTGTAGGTAGAGCCAGAAGAAACTTGTTTTTGTTGATGAAGGCCATCATCATCATTATGAACAAAATACAAGAAAAAGAGAAAAGAAGTAGCAGAAATGGCAAGAGCAAAGACAAAAACTGCTGCAACCGGGTGGACAAAAGTGGAGAATTGGTAAGCAAAGCCAAAGAAGATGACACTGGTTAAAACCCAGATGACGAATTTCAATAAATCTTTCCTTGGTGAATTTTCCATGGGGTTTAAAGCTTGCAATTCCTTTACGCAATAGATGAGACAGAAATAGCCCAAGTAAACAAAAACAATGAAAGCTACCATGGAAAAGTCACCATGGGTGTAGGCCTGGTAGATTGTGGAGACGCTGTTGAATGCGAGGTAAAAGTAAGCTATGGCTGGAAGAACAATGGGCACTTGAGGAATATTATAATTGTTGGTCTTTTGGTTTTGATCAAAATTGTTGGTTGGCACCATTTTCTTTGAAATTGTAAGTACTTAAAAACTCTGTAAAGGAGATTATGTTGAGTTTTTTGATGGTTGAAATATGGAGAGTGTTTTAGATTTTGATATGGTTTTGGAATTTGGAGATGAGAGCAAGACCACCATATGTACAAGTTATATATAGTGAGTTAGGGTGCGAAAATATACATTGGAAACTACATGGAAGAAATTTGGAAGGTTGACTTCATTTAATTGCCAACAAAAAGAAAAAGAAAAAAGTGGTTTATTATCTCACTTTACTTGTTTCTAAGAAATTGGATTGCTCTTCTTTTATTTGTGATACGAACTTTCATGGAAAATAAGAAGGAACATAGAACATAAATTCATGGAAAGTTTATGACAATTATCCATAATTAGAGTAGAAATTTGTTGAAATCTTCTTCTTTTTTAATACAAAATTCGTTGAAATCATTATGCCGTGCTCTTAGAGCAAGCTAAGAAAATGCTTTGTTATAGATATTCTAATGTGATTAGGAATTATATATTATATTAGGATAAGAAGAACAAATTAAAATTCATAATATTCAAAGCCAAACTTCTATTCCGACTGCAACCCATGTTTTTACAACATCCAATCATACCCGGACACCTCACTTATTTCATTTTTAAGAATGCATTTTAATTTTATAAGTAATATTTAGTATTATTTTCTCTATTCACCGAAAAAAGAAAAAAAAAACATTATTTTCTCTAATTCAGTAGTAATTTTTTTTGGCCGTAATTTCTCTCTCGAACTCTTTAGTCTTTCCTCTCCTCTTTTCACGACTTCAGCTGTAAGAAAATCCAACTTTCACCCTAGAGTCAAGCCAATTCTAGCCCTTTTCCCTCCATCCCCATACTGCATTTTAAATCACTCCTCTCTTTGTTGTTAATTTCACCAAAAAAAGAAAGTGTTTAACCACTTCTGTCACTTATACACTGGGTCATCTCTTTCATAAGCAAATAGGGTTTTGCAGGAGGCGACCATCGCATTTTCCATCATTACTTCTTAGCTAATCAGGCGGTGTCACCCGGCGGCGAGTTAGGTATCCTTTTCTTTCTTCTGGGTTATTTTATTTCCCTCGTAATTTTTCAGTTCCAATTAATGGGTATCTTTTGAAATTTGTTCTGTTGGGATATTTAGCCTATCTTTGCATATTAAAGTGAATTTGATTGAGATTTTCTTGTCATCTGTAGAACTATGAATATACTGAAGCTGGGAGCTTTTCCTTCTCTTTTGCATTTTTTACTTTGTTTTTATAAAACTGTTTGAATTCTGGTTCTATTTTTAATGGTTTTTACCCGAAAAATCAGTTAGCTTTTCGTGATTGTGAAAGCCAAATTGTTTACTTTATAATTGGGCCATTAATTTCTGCTATCATGAGCTGTTTATATTTGCTCAGCTTGTTTCCTGTTGTGGACTGGCTGTGGTTCTTTAGATAGTAGATGCTTGGTTGAATAAACTGAACTTAGGAGATTGTCCTCTTTATTAGCCTGAGTATCTCTTGTTTTAATTTAGTACTTTATTAATTCTAGCTGCCCTTGAATGTGATAACGTAAAGATTAGCTTGCTTATGTGACAATTTATTCTTGGCGTAAACAATTGTTGATTTCTGTCACTAGTCAGGTGGGTTCGGGTCATCAAAACCCTATGCAAACCTCAATTTTAAAAAGAGCTCTGACCATCTTATAATCAAATCCGCGAAAATACCATGTCGTATGGCGTTGCAACCATGACGGCGCCCACGGCGGTGAGTGGCTCTGCCTCAGGGTCGACGATAAAGCAAGTGAAGTTAGAGAGAGAGAGCGAGCTAAGAATCGAGGTGGATAGTGAAACGCCACTAAAGCTCCGTCTCCTTAATGGCTCAGCCGAGATTTTTGGGTCCGAATTGGCCCCTGAGATTTGGCTCACTTTCCCTCCTCGCCTCAAATTTGCTGTAAGTTTTGGAAATCCTCTGCAATTTAGAAAAGAGTCCTTTTTCTTGAGCAATAATAACATCTGGTTCAGTATGTAATTGTAACTCTTCTTTCCAGATTTCATGAAATTAATTGGTGTTTATGAATTATTTTGTACTGAATAAATAAATGGAACTTTTAAAGGTTTTCTTGTTATTTAATTATGATTTTTTTTTTGTCTATTCACTTTATTTTTAATAGTTTTGTCATGGTTAATCCTTGTTTTTGTACTCTCCAAGGCGAAATGAAGACTCTGAATGAATATTTGATTCTTTTGATATTTGGCTGGGCTATATGGTATTAAGGAGAATATGTTCATTTGTAGGTTTTCACTTGGTATGGAGCTACACTTGAGATGGATGGCGCTACTGAAACTGATTATACAGCAGATGAGGTGCTTACTTTCTTAAATTACAAATTTCTTTCAATGTGATATAGCTATATTCTTTACTGTAAATGAAGGGCAGTTCTTAAGATTTACATGGTGATTGTATTACAATGGTTGATACCATTTGCAGACACCTATGGTCAGTTATGTCAATGTACATGCTGTATTAGAAGGACGAAGAAACCGTGCTAAAGCTTCATCGTCTAACGATTCTGAGGCATCCCAGGTATTTTATCTTTTACCAGTATGATGGAAATATGTATTTGACATAAATGACTAGAAATACTTAGATTATCATTATATTTTATCACTTTTGTGACCTTTCAAAAAAAAATTTACAAGCTAATGTGAGAATTGGTTTTAATTTAAGACGACTATGTCAAAGAAAAGATTTATCTTTCTTAGCTTACATTGTGTTTTAATGGTGTTAGTATTGTCATATTTCAATTACCATTTGGTACTAAGAATACCCGTGCAATTGTGTTTTGGTTCCTCATGTTCTCCCTTTGCTTTTATGTCACCCTGTTTCATCTAATGTAAGCTAATAATATTTATTTTCAACTCCATTGGAGCATATATGCTTTACTTAGTTTATACGTCAATGTAATACTTTTTAGTGATCTAGGGACCCAGGGTGATTGTTGTGGGCCCTACAGATTCTGGAAAGAGCACGTTATCAAGGATGCTTCTTAGTTGGGCAGCTAAACAAGGTTGGAAACCTACCTGTGTAGATTTGGATATTGGGCAAGGATCTATAACAGTTCCTGGATGTATTGCTGCTACCCCTATTGAGATGCCCATTGATCCAGTGGAAGGAATTCCTCTTGAGATGCCTCTTGTTTACTTTTATGGCCATACAACTCCTAGGTAATTATTAATCTTTTGTTTTCTGTTTTTTTTTTTTTTTCTTTTTTCTATGTTCTTATATTTTTATTGGATGCAGTACAGACTGTTTGACAAATAATAAAAAATGTGTGGTTGAACGCTCTTTATTAGATTTAAATGTCATTTTAAATGTCATTTTAAAACTCTTTGATATTTATGGATCTTGCTGGTTACAGTAATAATGTAGATTTATATAAAGCGCTTGTGAATGAGCTTGCCCAACTGCTGGAGACTCAATTTGCTCGTAATGCTGAGTCACGAGCTGCGGGCATGGTAATCAATACCATGGGTTGGATAGAGGGTACAGGCTATGAGGTAACAAAGTTTGAACCTTCTAGTGATGTAAATGCTGTTGACGTCTAATGGGTATATTTACGTGCATTGATGTACATGTCTTGTTCTTTGTCTCCTCTCTTTTTTGGTGTTTCTGACTGTTTGTGATCTTATTACTTATATACCTCCTGCAGTTGCTTCTCCATGCAATTGATACATTCAAAGCCAATGTTGTCTTGGTTTTGGGTCAGGTAATCAACAACATTGTCTTTTTTGTGTTTTCACTGTTGTTATTTTTAGTTCAAACTCAAATAATGTATAATTCATGAACATTTGTTGAAGCACTGCTTGGTGTATCTTTCTGTTTATGGTTAAGTTTGCCTTTAAACTTGCAACTCGTAGCTGTTGCTGAAATATTGTCTTGCCCCTGAAGGATTTCCTAATTAAGAATATGTTGGTCTTTTGTATTTCCAAGTTGTTGTATCTGTTAAGTAATCTTCCTATACTCTATGCAGGAAAAACTTTTTAGCATGCTCAAGGCTGTAGCAAAAAGTAAGCCGAATGTGGATGTTGTGAAACTTCAGAAGTCAGGGGGTGTTGTATCCAGGAATGCGAAATTCCGTCAGAAGGCTAGGGGTTATAAGATAAGGGTAAGTGCAATAATTACAATCAGTGGGTGGAATTAAATTTATGTTCCATCATAGTTTTTCAATATTTGTTTCACCTGAAATTCAATTGAATATCTTGGTACCTTTCATGCCTTTTCAATGGAAAAATGAAGAAGAAGAATAGTAGGCATAACATATGATAGATGGTGGTGTTTTTTGGTTGACATAACAGATTATAGTTTGCTTTTCAAGTATCTCTTTGCATTCTGTTTTTATTTAAAAATCAAATATATCACCATCTGTCTTCTTCTTTTTCCCCTCATTTTGAGACCAAATTATTGTTCATTTTTATTTTTGGTGCTAGTTCACTTCGTTAATACCTTAAAATTCTGGTTTCTTTCTGTTTTCAAGTTCATTTATTGAGAAGGGGCACAATAGTGGCATTTTGCTTGCTTTTATATAGTTTGCATTCTATTTTCATCCTCCTGACAAGTCTCCTTCATTGTGTTGATTGTCCCAGGAGTATTTTTATGGCCTTGCAAATGATCTTTCCCCGCATTCTAATATTGCAAACTTTAGTGATCTGCTTGTCTATCGAATTGGTGGTGGTCCCCAGGCCCCAAGATCAGCTCTGCCAATTGGTGCGGATCCTGTTGCTAACCCTTTAAGAGTAACACCTGTAAATATTGACCGGGATTTGCTTCATATGGTTCTTGCTGTTTCATATGCCAAGGAGCCTGACCAAATTTTGTCAAGGTTAGTTGTTGCTTCTTGAATCTCTCACCGAAGCAGTAGTCAGCAAACTATATGAATTGCAATAGGAAGGAGAAGTGGAAATGTAGATATTGCAAGTTGGAGAGTAAAGCGTGTGATTATAGTAGGATTTTCTTAAGGTGCTATTGTTTCAAATGACAAAATAAATGACCAAACTTTTACAAGGCAAGCAATTATTTAGCTTCTTAGCAAATGTCATGAATTGCCAGTATTTGATCAGTTAATAGAACTAACTAGTAGGGTTTAATATAAGTTGAAATAGCGACTAATCCCGTTCCAACTGTTGCCGTCATTTGTAGTGATGATATTGACTGCAACTGCAACTAGTTGTACCTATTTGTTACGCAGACTGGCCTTTGAACCCATTCTGTTTGTGTGGCAAACTGTTAGCCTATTCATTGGAAAACTGTCTAACTTTATATTGACTGTGGCCAGTTGATCTACAGAAGTACTTAGTATGCCTAAGAATAAGATTTAAAGAAAAGAACTCTCTCCTGCTTCTTACATTATCTCTTTCTGGTGCAGTAATGTTGCTGGGTTCATTTATGTAACCGACATTGATATTCAGAGGTTTGAATCCTGAGCTTATAACATGTTTTCCTACAAGTTCTTACACAAATCTAACTTTATTTCTTTTACCTTTCTTATTGACAAATTTAAGTTGGAACATTGCAGGAAAAAGTTAACTTACCTTGCACCATCGGCTGGGGATCTACCAAGCAAGTATCTGATTATGGGAACTGTGACATGGCTTGAGACTTGAATCATGTTGAATATGGTTTATGCTTCAAGTCAAACCAATGGCTAAAATTTTTTTGTGCCTGAATTTCTCCTACTAAATTATTGTTAGCAGTGCAACTACATTGCAGCAGAGTCGGTGGCTGTGCAGTGTTGTTAGTGGGAAGACTGTAGGTATTTGAAGCAATCAAAGTCGGAATCGATTGGTGCTTAGAGAAGTGAGCATGAAGACAAGCTAACTACCATAAGCTAGGCGGTTCGAAGCAGCTCTCTTGCCTCACTTCCCTAGTCAACTTAGTTAATGTTGTTACAGCTTTTATTTTGCAATGTGGTCTGCTGCATATAACATGTAAAAGCAACATACTTGGCTGGAATTGTTGACTTAGCCTAGTTAATCATGCTTTATTGGAACGTTTCTAGTTTAGTCCGTTACATCTTTGTATGAATACTAGGATCGGACCATTTAATATTATCTTTTCAATGCTTCAATTCTCTTTACCGGTTTAACTTTGTTTTGTTATATATTAGCCCATTAGCTGCTGGCTATAACAAAAAGGATAAATTGGCTTCTCATTGGTTATTTGGGACAATCTGGCCTTCAAACTCTTGATTTTTTTTCTTTTTTCTTTTTTTTTTTTAAATTGACCTTCGAACTTTAATATAATTTCCTTTTTCAGTACAGACTTTGACTTTTTTTTTTTGTTTGTACAATTTCAAACTGAATGAAATTTGATCCTGTGGGGGCTGTGGCTTAGCGTAATCGTGGTGCTGACATGGTATTGATAACATGACGTTGATGCCACATTCCAGGATGAAATTGTCTCAAATAATAATAAACAGGTCATCTTTTTGTGATAGTAGTTTATACTTTATATATAATAATAACAATGATTAAATTGTATTAAATTGGGCTTTATCTAAAAAAAAAAAAAGAAAAAAGGAGTTGGGCTTAGGCCGAAGCCTAGAAGAAAACAAATATGCAGGTTTATACTTCATAGGGTTTTACCGTCGTCAAAAAAAAATAAAATTTCAAACTCAGTCGAAGACGAAGGTTTTAAGTAGGGTTTTGCCCACCGCATTTTCTCCTCGATTTGCTTGCAATTAGGCGGTGCAATCGGCGGCTGACCAAGGTTTTCTTCTCTTATTTAACAAATTATTCTTAGCCTTTTCCATTGTTGATTTCTGTTACTTTAGTTGATTTTTCTCGCTTTGGTTCTGTTATGTATACTTAATAAATCCTCGCTCTTTCTTGTCTTTCTCTATGAAGCAGTGGCGATGGCTGAAAAAACAGTGCTATGTTGCAAGTGTGGTATTTTGATGGCACCAAATCCTGCCAATATGTGTGTCACGTGTTTGCGGTCTGAAATTGACATAACAGAAGGATTGCGAAAGCATGAAATTCTCATGCATTGCCCTGACTGTCAGAGCTACTCGCAACCCCCTAAATCTTGGATTAAAGCCCAGTTGGAATCCAGAGAATTATTGAAAATTTGCTTGAATCGGCTTAACCCCGATTTCAAAAAACTTAGGGTTATGCTAGTAAATGCTGAATTTATCTGGACAGAGCCTCATTCTAAGAGAATCAAGGTCAAGTTGAAAGTTCAGAAAGAGGTCATTAATGGGGCAATTCTGGAACAATCTTATGTTGTTGAGTTTGTTCAACAAGATCACATGTGTGAATCTTGTACTAGATTTCAAGCCAATCCTGACCAGTGGGTGGCCGCTGTCCAGCTCAGACAGCGCGTTTCGCACAGGCGAACGTTCTTTTATTTGGAGCAGAGCATTCTGCACCATGATGCTGCTTCCCATGCCATCAAAATCAAGCAGATGGATCAGGGTATTGATTTTTTCTTTGCCAACAGGAGTCATGCTGTGAGATTTGTGGAATTTTTGGGTAAAGTTGCTCCAACAAGGTATAGAAATGACAAACATCTTGTTTCTCATGATCCTAAGAGTAACAATTACAATTACAAGTACACATTCTCTGTTGAAATTTCCCCTGTATGCCGTGAGGATTTGATTTGTTTGCCTCCTAGAGTTGCTGTTAGTCTGGGAAATTTCGGACCGCTTGTGATTTGCACAAAAGTGACTAATAATATTCAATTGCTTGATCCTTTTACTTTGAGGCAGTGTTTTTTGGACAGTGACCAATATTGGAGGCATTCCTTTAAGTCTCTACTTGGTAGCAGGCAATTAGTAGAATATGATGTCTTTAATATTGAAATTGTTCATCCTGAGGTTAATATTGGTGGCTCCAAATATGTTTTAGCAGATGCAGAGGTGGCTCGTGTGACTGATTATGGAAAGTTGTTTCACATAAGAACACATCTTGGCCATATTTTGAAGCCTGGGGATCGTGCTCTTGGTTATGACCTTTATGGGGCTATTAGTAATGATATGGAACTAGACAAGTATAAGAGTCTTGTACTTCCTGAGGCAATTCTGATTAAGAAGAGCTATGAAGAGAAACGCATGAAGAAGCGTGGGAAGCCTCGTCCATGGAAGCTTAAGTCCCTTAATATGGAAGCTGATGAATCTAAAGGTAGAGGTGTCATGAAGAGAAGATGAACTTGGAGTACGAAGAGTTCTTGAGAGATTTGGAAGAGGACCCTGAATTAAGGTTCAACTTATCATTGTACCGTAACAAAGATCACCAGCCATCAGAAATGGCGTCCGTGTCTGATGTGGATGATGATGTCCCTTCTGTTCCACTAGAAGAGTTGCTTGCTGAACTCGATTTGAGTGAACAAGAAGATGGTGGAGATAACATGAGTGAATGATCGAAAATTGTCTTGCCATAAAATGAAAGATGAGAAAGCTTAAACCATTTTCACATGGAGATCAGGTAGTGACTACATATTGCATGAAGATTAGGTAAAGGTTTATCTACAATTTTTTGTTATGCTCATTCTTGAATTCAAGTTTCTTATGATTGTTTGTAAATCAAATTTCATAATTAAATGAGTTTCAAGTATCTGGATTCTGGAATTGGAGGCCACTCTTTGACTTTCTAGACACATATGTAGGCTAGTTGCAAAGACAAGTTACTTGATGAAGGAAATAATGAGAAGTATATTGATTTACTGCCTTTTCTTGTAGTGCCTACTTAGAGTTAGAGCTTGGTGAAATCGATCACAGCTTTGTATACCATGTGATTATTTGATCAGTACCTATATACATTATCCTTGTGTTAGTTTCTATACAGTATATAAGCTTCTTTTCATAAGGGACTTGGTTGATCCTTTTTGGTCAGACTCTTAGGAGGTTCTTCTCTATTTCTGGTCTCCCTCAAATGCATATTTGAGCCCACTAATGCCCATGTCTTTCATTGCAAATTTACCAAGTTGCAAATTTACTAAGACAAGAAACTTTTTAGGCATGACCATTAATGATATGTTTAAACTGAAACCCTAATAGTCCAAAAGTTTAAAACCCTCACATATGCAAAAATATCTAGGAGGTCTCTAGATTGTACAAAAATGTTCAATTTTGTTCATGTACTTAAAAAATAATCAATTTCAATTACATTCATGTACTTAAAAATTAATCAATTTAGTTCATGTATAGATTAGGTCAATTGAGTATTTGAGTTCAATTGATAATGGCACAATTTGAGTTAACTTACCAATCTTGTGAGTACATAGACTAAATTGACTCAATTTTGGGATACTCTTTTTTGAGTTTAGAGTTAAAGTTGAATATTTTTGAGTAGTAAAAAGATCTCCCAATTTTTCACCGAAAAATGGACGTAGGTCCAAAAGTTCACATTAAATTTCATCGTGGGCTAAGACAGAGCCATTATAATTTTTTTTTTTTTTTTACGAAGATTATAAATAAATAAATTTTTAAAGCCTTTTCACCCGCACGTAGTATTGTCAAATGCCAATTGGCAATTACTAAGCGTAATGCCCGAGGATATACTTTGCTTGAAAATGCAACGTATTCAAACAAACACACAATCGACTCTTCCTCGCTCGACACCCGACCCACTTGCCTTTAGGACCCTTCGTCTCATTCACATATTTCAATTCCATAACTCTAAATTAGCAAAAAGCCAAATTAACTTCTACCATTAGCAAAATAGATCATAATAAAGAGAGAAAGGTGTATAATTAGCATAATAGCTCCAAAGTTAATGCCAAATTAGTACTCTACTTATACATATGTTATGGCAAAGTCGAAAGGGACCAAATTATATAGTTTTTTTCTTGTACGCATGTGGTAGGCTGCTGTCAATTAGCCTCATTGTAATTTACAGGAGATTATGATAAGTTTAATTTAAGTGAGGGTCTAACATCATAATTAGCACTTCTTTTTTGGGTTTAAGGGTATATATTTTATTGGTCTAAATCTAATCTCTTTTATCTTGAAAATAAACCCATATTGTTTGGAGATAAATTGAGAAACAAATCAATAAGAGATAATCAAGTTAAGAAAAAAATATATATATTAGCAGATTATCTTGGAAATTACTTAGAAATTTCTTTTAAAAATTACTTGCTCTAAAAGATTGCTACTTGACTTACAAGTTAGGTTATGTGGGATGAGTGATTTTTCCACTATAAAAAGGGAGCCGCATGCTCATTATCCGTTCATCTCATTCACAATCCCCTTGTGATCTCTCTTTTTTCTTGTTTGTTCTTTCATTCACAACAAAATAAGATGGTACTGATGATGAGATGCATGCAGGCTGTGGTAATAGATTCTCTTTATGATTTTCCACAGCTTTCTTGAACGCTACAAATTTCCCCATGCAAAATAGTAGTAGTATAATATAGAGTGGAAATTATACCGTTCAAGAACAGTTGTGGGAAATTATTGAGAGGATCTTTGATCTTTCTAATGATGAATTCTTGATATATATGGTATTGTATAGATTCACTACTCACTAGTTAGTACTTGTGAGCATATTTTCTAATTAATTCTTAATGAAAATATGAATACAGATTTCATGATTGGATCTTTTATCCCGAATAAATCAACCACATATGATTATAAACAAGAAGGTTAGACGACTTACCTTTATCCATAGCTTTATGCAGAAAATCTTGAACAAGATGATTTTCCCTTTTCTGCCTTCAACTCTTATGGTTTCTCTGATGGATGAGAAAACCCTAGCCATCAAGTATTTTCTATGTTATGAAGAGAAAGGAGAGGGTTCATCCTTTATATAATAAACCCTTTTAGGTCCTAACCCTAATAGGATTCTTAAATCCTTATGGACCTCTTTAAGGCCTTGTCTAACTAGGATTTTAAGTCCATCAATTAAAACCCTTTAATGACAAGGAAAACCCAAAGTTATATGGGCTAAACCAATTAAATAAATCCAACAATCTCCCACTTGGCCCATATAATGACTTGAAGATTCAATATACCTTAAGTGCGCGCTTTATATTGAAATTCACAAGTCATATCCTTTCTTTGATTGAATTGAGTTAATCGGATCATGGCGGTCACAAGTCTAATAACGAATCGATCCCTTCCATGTATCACGCAATTAACCCAACTCATAATGGCCTTATGGAGAATAACTATAATTGAGGGAAAACTATAATCCTCAACTTTAATTGTCTTTCCAAAGACACAATTCATCATCACACAAACAATTCATGTATACACATAATGTGGATGATAAGTAATAAGCAGAAACACAAACATAACCTTAATTGAATTCACCAGTGTCATAACAAACCGAGCAAGTATTCTTTCATGTATACATACACATAACCAACTATTATGCTAACAAGGACTTTGTCTATAATGCCCATCTGTTCAACATGGCCAATGAAAGTTTTGGACTATAATCCTTTAGTTAACGGATCCGTTATAATCGGATCAATATCAATATGCTTAATAGACACTGTATGTTTCTGCAATTCTTCTTCACATGCAAATACTTCAAATCCATAATTTTAGCACCTTTCGAGTATTTGTCATTCTTTAAGAAGAAGACTGTTGCGAAATTATCACAGAAAATTCTCAGCGGCTTAGCTATGCCGTCGACAATTCTAAACCCCAAGATAAAGTTTCGCAACAACAATTTATGAACTGTAGCTTCAAAGCATGCTACAAATTCAACCATCATGTGGGAAGAAGCGATAACTTACTACTTTCCACTCACCCATAATATTGCTCCTCCGGCTAACAGGAACAAGTAATCAAATGTGGATTTCCTCAAGTCCACACATCCTAAATAGTCTAAATCCGAGTAAATTATCATTTCAAGGTGATCTCACCCCTTATATGTGAGCACATAATCCTAGGTGCCTTGTCAGTACCTAAGAACTTTTATTGCAGCTTTCAAGTGGTTCCTTTCGGGATTACTTTGATATCGACCAAACACTCATGTAGTAATACTTATATTTGGTCGAGTACAAGTTAGAACATGCATAATACTCCCAACCACTAACGCATAGGGAATAGTTCATATAGCCTTTTCTTTCAAGTCATTTTGAAACTATTCTTGTAGAATGCTTTTCCATTCTGGATCTCTCTAACATTTTATCAATGTAGCTCTTCTGAGACAATCCTAACAATCCTTGTGATCTATCACAGAATATTTCTGTCCCATTCACATAGGATGCCTCACCTATATCTTTCATTCCAAAATGTTAGAGAGATGCATCTTTACATCATGTAACAAACCAGCACAATTCGTAGCAAGTAAAGTGTTGTCAACATATAGCATAATAAACTAGCTCTCACTGACCTTCATGTAGATACATTGAACAATAATGTTTTCCACAAAGCCATATGACTTGATAGTATCAATAAACTTAAGATACTATTGTCAGAAAGCTTGTTTCAATCTATATATTGACTTCTTTAACTTACACATCAACTTTTCTTTTCTTATGGCCGAACAACCTTATAGTTGGTCCATATAAACTTGTTCTTTAAAGTCACCTTTCAGAAGGACGGTATTTATATCCATTTGGTGAAGCTCTAGAATTTAATGAGCCACCAAAGCCATAACAATTCTCAAAGAGTCCTTCTCTGAAATCGAAGAAAAGGTCTCTTTATTCAATGCCGTACTATTATAGTGCAATATTTGCGACAAGTCTAGCCTTATACCTTACTATGTTGCCTTTCGAGTCTCGTTTGGTCTTGAAGACCTATTTATAACCAACTCGTTTCTACCTTTAAGCAACTTAACTGGTTCCTAGACTTTGTTGTCATGCAAAGATTTCTACTCTTCTTTCATGGCATCTAATCACCTTTCAGAATTGTTTCATTCCATGGCTTGTCTGAACGAGACTAGATCATTATCAATGCTCAAGTGAGTAAACCACATAATCTGACGAAATAGCTGGTCTTGTTGGCCTTATAGACCTCTTTAATGCCATTTATTGTGGTTTATAACTGTTTGCTCATTATTGACTTGTGCATCATTTAATGGTTCATCCTTTACATGTTCCTCATATTTATTTGGAACATCAATATCACCTTTATGTTCGTTTGTGGGTTTGGTACTTGTTGTTCCAATACATTGTGTAACTATGATACAACAAGAGGACACAACCTTATGAGAAACACTGGATGTAGGGTTTGAACCCAAAAGTTCTTTAATATCCACCTTTCGTGATTCTCCATTCCCACTGAACTAGCTATTATTAAATGAACCCAATATTTCCAGACTCAACCTTTTCCTCGTACTATGGCTAGGGCTATTAATCTTGTAATGCTTTTGACTAAATCTAGATAGCTAATGAAATAACCATTAATGGTTATTGCATC
>AWWV01010448.1:0-37014 GCA_001974805.1 Corchorus capsularis | reverse complement strand
ATTTAAGTTCACCATTTGGGTGATACCTCAAATACATAATCTTTTATGATGCCAACTCAAATATATAATCTTTAATAGACAATTAATCACACTCAAATAAATATGCACGTCATCTTTGGATGTACAAACATATTCACCAAGTATGTTAATTTGCCTCTTTAATTTGTCACTAATCATAAGCAATGGTCCACCTTTAGGTGACCACCTAGAAATATAATTAATGACCCCAATTGTTCAATCCCTTTTAGTGGCATATATACATGAACAATCGAAAATTTACAACTAATGTTTATATAACCTATCAAGGCAGGCCACTTTGGTGACTAGCAGGCTCTCATACATAAACATTTGTGTTGTGAACATTAATTGGCGACATAATTTCCTTATAAGTCAAACTATACCTTTCCAACATTGTAATGATCAAGAACCAACTAGGAATGCCTTTAATGTTTGACTTTACTCGCCCCATGTCCTTTAATTATTGTACTATATCAACATGAAAACTTGAACAATTGAAAATTACAATTGAATGTCTAAATTCTTTTCAAACTAGGCCAATTTGGTGACTAACTAGTTTTTCCTTTCATTAGACACTTAATTTTGCATCCTTAATATCTCAAAATCCAAAACTTTACATGGGAAAACAACAACAATTTATATATGCATGTAATTTTCCTTCCCGTAAATGAATTTAATCAATAAAGTAAACCAATTCCATCATTAAATACATGCATCAATGAATTAACATATGCCATATAAGCCAACCGATTTTCTAGCTAAATCATACAATGCGATAGCTTTCTGTTATCATGGCCAAACTCTAAATCATGTGCTAGATATATTTAATACATATAAATCATATATGCTATATATAAATATCCAAACCAAGATGGCAAAACAATTCATTCACCCAAGCATGCATAGCCATGTGTTGAACCAATATATAGCAAACTTTGATTTTCAAATTTACTACTGTTATGCATGATTTAGTACTTTATGAACAAGTCGCAAAAGAGAATTAATTTCCAGAACCGACTTGTATGGTTCAATATGCCATATTGAAAAACTTGTCGATAAAACCTTTATGCAATTTATCTTAACAGCAAATCGACAATAATTCACCCAAAAATCATGCGACAATATATAAGCATATATTAACGAAGCGGAAGCAATAAAATTTTATGTGTTCTTAAAACTTTAATGAACACCAATATAATTATCTCTTATGGTAATTTTTCGGGTTTATAACCAAACTCTTGATACCAATTGTGAGCATATTTTCTAATTAATTCTTAATGAAAATATGAATATAGATTTCATGGTTGGATCTTTTATCCCGAATAAATCAACCACATATAATTATAAACAAGAAGGTTAGACGACTTACCTTTATCCATAGCTTTATGCAGAAAATCTTGAACAAGATGATTTTCCCCTTTCTGCCTTCAACTCTTATGGTTTCTCTTATGGATGAGAAAACCCTAGCCATCAAGTATTTTCTATGTTATGAAGAGAAAGGAGAGGGTTCATCCCTTTATATAATAAACCCTTTTAGGTCCTAACCCTAATAGGATTCTTAAATCCTTATGGATCTCTTTAAAGCCTTGTCTAACTAGGATTTTAAATCCATCAATTAAAACCCTTTAATGACAAGGAAATCCCAAAGTTATATGGGCTAAACCAATTAAATAAATCCAACAGTACTTCCATATATATATTCTAATTTTGTTTGCTCTTCTTCTTTTTGCGCTAATTGTCTGCATGCGCAGGGGGCTTTCAAGATTTTTTATTATATAGCTACTTGACTAATTATCAATTATGTTCTAATTAAATTAGTCCTGTGATTAAAAAAGGGTTGAGTGCAGAGGGCTTAGGGTTAATTCTGTTTATATATATATATATATATATATATATATATAATTTGTTCTTCTTTTCTCAGCTGATCACAAGCCTGCCTGGTCCTTGTGTTTCTGAATATTCTGGTTATCATATTTACAGATTAGAGTAATCATGTCTGGTTGTAGTGGAGTCTCCTTTGGTTAGCTTTTTACTCGTTCTTCTTTTCTATATGTTTTTTTTTTCCCAGGAAAACAGAGGTTTTTTGGCTGACCTTTATTCTTGTTTGTTTTTGCAGAAAATATCAAGAAAAGAAAAAGGTTCTAGAAAAGACTTTGATTTACACATACATGTACATAGGATTAATTAGGACATGAGACATCGTCTTTGTGTATAGTTAATTAATTAATGTATTTATTTGGATTTGAATGTCTTGAAAGGTTTCCTATGAACCAAATTCGCTGCAGAGAAATACATATCTCTTAATGGGGTTTGGTTGGCTATTTCTCTGGTGCAAAGGGTGTAACGTGTAAGGCAAGGGGATCCTATTTCCCCTTACCTTTTTTGTGTTGGCCATGAATATATTATCTAAACTCCTGAATGCAGGGGCTGAGCATAAGGTTTTCTCTTATCACCCCAAATGCAAGAAGATCCAGCTCACACACCTTTGTTTTGCAGACGACTTGCTTATTTTTACTAAGGCTTCTCTATCTGGCCTGCAATTGAATAGAATGAAGAGAGAAATCTATTGTTCAGGGGTTTCTCCTGCTCAGCTAGAGCAATTGAAAATGCAAACAGGATTCCAGATTGGTACCCTCCCTGTGAAAAAGATTGTTTGCCTCTTTTAGATAAGATCGCTCAGAGAATATCCAGTTGGTCAGCAAAACATTTGTCTTACGGTGGTAGATTGCAGCTTATACAATCGATTCTATGTAGTCTGCAAATTCCACTTCTTCAGAGATACAGTTGGGGTTTCAAGAAGTTTTTGCATTTGAGAGGTCTCATCCAACCTTTTATACTTACTGATGGAACTTGGCAACTTCCTTTTCCCACCTACAAACCTGCTTTGATGTATGAAGAACTTAGAATTAAGTCAGTTAAAGCTACTTGGCAACGGCTGATTTGGTTCAAATTTCATGTACCAAACACTCTTTAATTTCATGGATGGCTATACAAGATAGATTGCCTACTAGAGCCCGTCTCAATGCTTGGGGAATATCTATTGAGGATGTAAATTGCACTTTTTGTCATCAGCAAATTGAAACTAGAGATCATCTATTTTTCAGTTGTGATATTTTTCTCGTGGTATCTGGTCAAGAGTTCTTGCTACATGTGGTTTCTCACGGTCTGCTGTTGATCGGCAATATGAGTTTCAATGGGCATCAGCAGGTCTTAAGGGTAACTCTCTCTTGACTATTATCCTTAAGATTGCATGGAATGCCTATTGCTATTGCATTTGGAGAGAGCCTAATGCTAGACACTTTACGAAGAAATTCCAGTCAGAAGATGCACTTTATGGGCAGATTACTCAAGTGGTTCGTGACAGATTGCATGGGTCGGAGCATGTGAAGAAAGACTACATCAACACTAAACTCTGTACTAGATGGGAATTATATATCCCTAGACTTTTGTAATGTTTTCCCCTTTGATTGAGTTGTTACTTATAACTTTGTTTCTTGTACTCTGTTGCAGCTTTGCTGCATTTGGATAAATGAAATTTTTACTTATCCGAAAAAAAAAAAAAAAACCCAAGTATGGGGATCAGGTAGTCATATATCTTCTATCTTATAAGTGATCTTTGCAGAGGAAATTTGCAAAGAATTATTCAATTGGGAAGGATTTATAAGCGGTGACACGACAAATATGTACAACTTATGGAGGCATCATGGCAAGGTATCAAAATATGCAGCAATAAGAGGCAAATATATGAAGAGCAGTCATCTCATCTGCATACAAAAATAAAAAGGGAATTTTCAGTTTAATTATACGAACCACCAGTCACTAGAACAACAAATAAAGTACAAATCATATAATAGAATTACCTCACCTATGCATGGATTCAATGTTTTGATCATACAGAGCTCCAAGAACTGATAATGCCTTCGCAAATTTATGAAGGTAACACCTATATATTACATCAATTCATTAATTCAGAACAAACATGTACTACTCAAGGCCATTCATGATTAATTTAGAACCAAACACTTTTCAAGAAGCTTGATTCCCATCCATCCCAAAATGATTTAGAACTATTCTGTGAGTAGAAGACATACTACTGATTTAACCAACAATGCAAATCCCAAAATCCAAATGTAAAATTCCAGTTTGCCATATGACCAAAAAAAAAAAAAAAAAAAAAGAAAGAAGAAGTTAAATTCTTGTACGCATGTGGTAGCTAGCTGTCAAGCCTCATTGTAATTTACAGGGGATTATGATAAGTTTAATTTAAGTAAGGGTCTAAATAAGCAGTTCTTTTTCGGGTATAAGGGTATTTTATTGGTCTAAATCTAATCTTTTTGCCTTGAAAATAAGCCCATATTGTTTGGAGATAAATTGAGAAACAGATCAAGAAAATTAATGAAGAGATAATCAATTTAAGAAAAAAAATATTGGGAGATTATTATCTTGAAAATTACTTAAGAAATTTCTTTTGAAAATTACTTGCTCTAAAAGATTGCTACTTAACTTGCAAGTTAGATTAAATTGTTTGGGATGAGTGATTTTTCCACTATAAAAAGGGAGCCGCATGCTCATCCCCATTCATCTCATTCACAACTCATCACTTCTGATCTCTCTTTTTCTTGTTTGTTCTTTCATTCACAACAATTCTCTCGGCCTCATCTCCTTTGTTTTTCTACCAGTCCCATCTATTCCCCTCAATTACTACAGAAAATAAGATGAGATGCATGTAGGCTGTGGCTAATGGATTCTCTTTGTGGCTAATGGATTCTCTTTGTGATTTTTCCACAGCTTTCTTGAACGCTACAAATTTCCCCATGCAAAATAGTAGTAGTATAATATATATACTCTAGAGTGGAAATTATACCGTTCAAGAACAGCTGTGGGAAATTATTGAGAGGATCTTTGATCTTTCTAATGATCAATTCTTGATATAAATGGTATTTGTATATATTCACTTGCTAGTTCCATTCCATATAATACTAATTTTGTTTGCTCTTCTTCTTTTTGTTTGTCTGCATGCGCAGGGTGCTTTCAAGATTTTTTATTATTTAGCTACTTGACTACTTATTATCAATTACGTTTTAATTTAATTAAATTAGTCCTGTGATTAAAAAAGGGTGAGTGAGGGCTTAGGGTTAATTCCATTTTTTTTTTATAAAAAATTTTTTGTTCTTTTTTTCTCAGCTGATCGCCTAAAGCCATGGTCCTTGTGTTTCTGAATATTCTGGTTATCATATATACAGATTAGAGTAATCATGTCTGGTTGTAGTGGAATCTCCTTTGGTTGGTTATTTACTCCTTCTTTTATATATGTTTTGTTTTTTTGTTTTTTTTTTCCCAGAAAAACCGAGGCTTTTGCCTGACCTTTTTACTCTTGTGTGGTTTTGCAGAAAATATCAAGAAAAGAAAAAGGTTGTAAAAAGGAATTTGATTAAGAGATATTCATGCATAGGATTAATTAATGTATACATGACATGGCATGAGACATTGTCTTTCTGTATAGTTAAATTAATTAATGTATGTATTTATTTGGATTTGAATGTCTTCAAAGGTTTCCTATGAACCAAATCCTCTGAGAAATACATGTTCTGTTCTTTTGTGCATTTTTCACTATAATTAATTACTATTAACATAATAATAATAAAGTTAATATAACTAGTTAAGTTAAAGAAATAAAAAGAAAAAGATTGAGATAATTATTCTTAAATTCTATATGTGTGTTGTAATTGACAGTACAATTTGCAGATTTTCTGTTTATCGATGAGCCAATATTGCTGAAACAAACCCGATCTTCACGATTTGCAGTTTCCAAAAATATGCTCATCTTCAACTTGTTCTAAACTTGTACCAAAAATAAGCATGTCATCCATATATAGGCATGACCATTTTTAAATTTGCTATAGACATTCTTATCTACCCTCATGTAATTTAAAGCCATTAGCAAGAATTACTTCATCAAATTAATTAAAGGAGGAAAAATATCAATATATATAAAGCACTTTATCCATTATGGATTATATGGATATTGATTTAAAAGAGATGGAGTACATCTTATATATATATATGTTCCTATACTGTTAATGCGTTCAGACTTCACCATAAACATATATTGCATAAAAGTAGATCATAATCTACATAATAAATATCTAATAATGAATACAACAGAAGCCGATAGCAATGATACAATTGTTTAGAAAGAATCTTATTAATATCTAAACAGCTCTTTATATAATTAACAAAAGGTTTCATGGCTATAATTACAAAGACAAGTTTCTTGATGAAGGAAATAATGAAAAGTATATTGATTGATTTACTGCCTTTTCTTGTAGTGCCTACTTAGAGTTAGAGCTTGGTGAAATCGATCACAGCTTTGTATACCTTGCGATTATTTGATCAGCTTCTTTTTCCTCTACATAAAGGACTTGGCCTTTTTAGGAGGTTCTTCTCTATTTCTGGTCTCCCTCAAATGCATATTTGAGCCTACTAATTAATGCCCGTGTCTTTCATTTGCAAATTTACTAAGCAAAGAAACTTTTTAATTAGGCATGACCATTGCAATGATATGTTTAAATTACTGAAACCCTGAAGTCCAAAAGTTTAAAACCCTCAAATATGGAAAAATATCTGGGCGGTCTCTAGAGTGTACAAACAATTTTGTTCATGTACTTAAAAAATAATCAATTTCAATTTCATTCATGTACCTAAAAAGTAATCAATTTAATTAGTCCATGTATAGACTAGGTTAACTGAGTATTTGAGTTCAATCATAATGGCACAATTTGAGTCAACTTACCAATCTTGTGAGTACATAGACTAAATTGACTCAATTTTGGGATTTCAAATTGAATATTTTTATGTAACTAGTATTCACTTCCACGTGCGTTACACGTTACCTATCGTGTTTAAATTAAAAGAAAATTAAAATAATAATTGAAATTATTTATAAGTAGAGCTATCAAACCTGATTCAAACTCTATAATCCTTAATAGAGTTTTTTGTATAATAAAATTGTATATTAAAAATTTTAATATATCCAAATTTTTTAGTAAAAATAATATAATTATAAAGATATTAGATTTAATTGAATAAAAATAGAGTTTCTAGTAGAATAAAACTATAATAGTTAAGCAATGACATTTAAGACAATATGTTTAAAAAATAAGGGTATAATGGTCAATTTAAAAGTTTTACAAAACTCGTACTTTTATATATAGTATAGATAAAAAGATCTATTACTAGCTAAGGAAAAGGATGTATCCTGTTGGTAGTGGAAATGGATGCAGCAGTCGCCGTTCACTTCCTTCGAAATACATTGTTAAGCTCTCATCCATATTATACTCTTGTGCGAGATTGTTTAGAGATCATGAAAGGAGGTTGGATTATTGAGATTCGCCATATCTACAGAGAAGGCAACCGTTGTGCAGATTGTTTAGCGCGGCTGGCTCATGATGTGGCTCCTGGGCTTTTCCTCTGCCCCGAGCCACCCAGCGAACTTCTTCCCCTACTAAATGAAGACCGGCTTGGCATTGGCACACCAAGACTGTAGTAATTGCTAGCTTTCTTTTCTTGTTCTTATGTAGCAAAAAAAAAAATAGATAAAAAGATCTCCCAATATTTTGCCCGAAAAATGGACATAGGTCCAAAAGTCCATATTAAAGTTCGTCGTGGGCTAAGGCAAAGATCGCAATTGTTATAAATTTTTTAAAGCTTTTTCACCCACACGTAGCATTGCCAAATGCCAACTAGCAAATTTTTTTTTTGAAAGGCAAAATATGAATATTTATTAATGAAGAAAGGCCAAATAAGAGAACCAAGAGCTAAACATCAAAGGAACAAAACATACTCCCTTTGCACAACAAAAACAACAGCAGCAGAACAAACAACAAAAATCCCATCCAATAAAACACCTCCACCAACAACCTAATCAGACCTAGTCAAAATATCAACCCCCCTATCAATGGAAGATTTAGCAAGTTGTTTGCATTGTTGTTCGCAATGCAATGACTTCTCTGAAAACATGTTTCACCCACCAATTTTTCAATATCCTCTTTAACCTCCCAATAAAATCAAAACAGAGCACTTGGCCGAAAAGCACGGCAAAGTGCAAGCTTAACCTCCATGGGACAACATTAGACTTTTCAACCCAAGCATTGGCCGAGAACACTCCACATAAATTCCTTGCAGCAATCTAAATTCCAAAGAAAGACATACTTCCTCAAAAACCTCTCAAACCTTCAGAAAACAACCATGCCAAATTACTTGCACAATCCAAAATTTTTGGCTTTAAAAGCCACAACCTTTGAAACGCACCAAAAACGACAATGCTTCCCTCAACTTCAAACCAAGCTTAACCCAATTTTAGTCCTCAATACATAACAAAAAGGAAAATGATCTTGGGTTTCCTTAAAGCACAACATGACAATGAAATTCCCACCAAGACTCAAAAAGATGACAACCCACTCTTTAGACTTCATGAACTCAAACCACATACCCTCCCTGACCTTCAACATATATACGGTACGGAATTTTTCCTTTAACACATATGAAACTATTCTTATTCAAAGCACCAATACAAAGTAACTCCTCTCCACCACCACAATTCCAAAGATAGGAGCTCCTCTTCCCATATCAAAAAACTGAACCAGTCGCCACAAAAGTTCTGTTTCAAACCCACATTTTCCCCACAAGGAACTCAAAATTCTACTATCCACGTCAATAAGATAAAATTCATGAAAAAAAAACAACCCGACTCCGAAATAATAGACCTCATTGCTCACTACTTAACAATCCACCCAAGATTCCCAAAAATCCTAGAAAAAATCATCATATCTTATCAAAGCACAAACCCCAAAAATGAAATCACAACAATTTCCTTCAAGACTAACAATTCGGGGCACGATTTGGACTAACCCGAGGAGAACCTTTTTTAATTGGATTAAAATTGTCTGCCCCCAAATGGTGCCCCAACTCCATCCCCCCGTACAGGAAGCTGCCACGTGTCCAAGCCCACTAACCCCTAACATCTCCCACACCACCAACGTTAATTAACCCTTGTCAAATGTTCACTACAAGAAAAATAAGGATCGGGAATGGACCATCTCCCTCCCTAAAATAGCGAAAATCCATCCCTATAAGCTTTTGGGACGGATTTTTGGATGATTACAAATTCTGCACTTAAATCGCTCGTCCCAAACTATTTAGGTAATGATTTTAGGATCCGTCCATAATTAATTTGGAATGTACTGATTCCATCCCAAAACACGATCCAAAAGTCAATTCAGCAAGGTTATGATTAACTTACTCAGGAATGGATATATCCATTCCTAATTATTTTGGATGGATTGTTTCCACCCAAAATTCCACTCCTAGTAATTTGGGATGGATTTTAAAATAGATTCTAGGCATGGATTTCTTCATTTGAATATTTTAAAAATTAAATATTTCGACGGATTTTGGAATTTTGGAACCTTTAGAAGCATGTTATTATATATTACATTTTTAATAATTCAATTTCTAATTTCTGAATTTAATTATAATGATAATTTAAAAATAAAGAAATTGATAAATATATAATGATAAATAGAATATATCATGAATTGTATCCACTAATTCAGATTACATGAAAACAAAAATACATTAATCTGTGAATAATAATGGATAGTAAAAGATAAGTCCACCGCTGCTACTTAGCTCCCAAGTCCTAAAGTGGCCATTTCATCATCAACCAACAAAAACAACCCAAAAAGCAACAAAATCACCACCAAGTAGAAGTCCAACAGTAGCTTCTAAATTAAAGAGTATATGATCATCAACAACCTCAAAATCATCACATGCAACCATAAGGACACTACTCAACTCCTAAATTTGTGGCCATTTGCTCATCTACAAGTTATACAGCAGCAAAATCATCACCTGGAGTTTGATTTTCAACTGGAGCTGGATCATGCTCATCAGCTACCTCGACTGGATGATGTGAGACTGACTCCCGTGTCGGTGCTGACTCTGGTGTTGGTGCTTGAGGTGTGACGAGCTGATCATGCAGAGGCATCTCAGGTAGATCAAAACCATTTTCATTCAAGTAAGAGACCAAAAAAGAATAATTGATACTATTATACCAACTTTATTACCGATGTCGGTATGTAATCGTTTGGATCAGTGTAATCGGAATTTTTTGTGGAGTGGAGAGGCGGATAAGTCGCACGGGCATTTGGTATCGTGGGATCGTATTTGCCGTCCAAAAGGAAATGGTGGACTCGGGTTAAGGAAAGCTAGAGTTTCCAATAATGCTTTGTTGGCAAAGACAAGTTGGAAGTTGCAGACTCGTCAATACAGCTTGTGTACCGAGATTTTTCATAAGAAATATTTGAAAGGGAAGGCTTTTATTGATGCAACATCTAATAACAGATGCTCTTACACCTGGCGCGGGCTTCTACAAACCAGGGAGTGTATACGTCGAGGCACTCGGTGGAGACTTGGTAAGGGGATTCAGACCAAGTTCTGGACCGATTGGTGGGTGTCTAACAGGCCCTTGATTGAATTGGTTCGTGGTGATATGGCGGGTGTTGATAGGGAGGTAAACGTTGCTGCCTTTTATGATCACAATGGCGAGTGGAAACTGGATACCGTGGCTGCTATGCTTCCACCTACAGTTTTAGATGAGATTCGAGCTATCCCTCTCTTTGTTACGGCTTTGGAGGGTGATAGATGTGTCTGGGGTTGGGTTAGGCATGGCCAATTCTCCTCAAAGAGTGTTTATGGGGCTTTGATGAATCATGATGGTGTGGATGATTGGAAGGGAAAATGTGCATGGATTTGGAAACTTCCTGTCCCGGAGCGAGTCCGATTCTTTTGTTGGTTGCTTTTCCTAAATGGTCTAAATACTAAGGACCTCATCCATAAAAAAGGCATTATCACTGATCCGGTGTGTAGTTTATGTGCTGGAGGGGTAGAGTCGGCTGAGCATATTTTTCGGTTATTCCCGTTTGCACGGGGTATATGGGAATGTGTTAGTCAATGTTTTGGTGTTACTCTTGATGACCCTCAAATGTTTCGGGATTGGTTATTTTCCAATAGTACCAATCAACATAAGGTGAGGGACGGCTTTTATTGGTGTTCCTTTTTTCCTCTTTTGCTTTGGGGTCTGTGGAAAGCTCGAAACGAGCTTGTTTTTCAGGATAAGCTTCCAGTGGCGGAGCAGATTCTATCATATGCAGTGAAGCTTTCAAAGGAGGTTGGTGAGGTGTACTTTCCTTCTAATGTTTCAGCTGGTGCCCCGGGACAGTTAGTTACTTGGCATCCCCCGCCGGAAGGGTGTTTCTTGTTTAATTCAGATGGCTCTCGTAGACATACGGATAATCATGCTTCCGCGGGTGGACTTATCCGTGATGCATCGGGCAATTGGGTCACGGGTTTTTTGGTGAATATTGGTGTCACGAGCAGTTTGGAAGCAGAGTTATGGGGTGTAAGGCAAGGTTTATTGCTGGCCAAGGCGAGGGGCTGCACTCCCTTGATAGTGGAATTGGATGCTGCGGTAGTGGTACATTTTTTGCAGGGTCCTATTATCGATACACATCCTTGTTATACCCTGGTTAGGGATTGTTTGGAGCTTATTGAGGGTGACTGGATTGTGGAGGTTCACCATATTTTTCGTGAGGGTAATAGGTGTGCTGATCGTTTGGCTTTGTTGGCACATGAGGCGGAGTTTGGAGTTACGGTGTGCAATGAGCCACTTGCTCAGATCATAGCTTTGCTCGATGAAGACCGGACAGGCATCGGCACTCTGAGGTCGTAGTTTTTTTTTTTTTTCTCTTCTCTCTTTTTCTGTTTCTTTACTTTTCGAGTACTTTTGTAGCAAAAAAAAAAGATACTATTATACCAACATTAAAAAGAATAACTTTCTACTATTTTTAATTAAGCCTCTCAAAGTTCCAATAATATTGAAGTACATCCATCATTCGCACACTCAACCATATACGTACGTATTGTACATAGCTAACAATTTTGAATATTCTAATATCCAATATTTTTTTATACCAAATATCCACAATATATATCTAAAACCACATACATATACCCAAAACAATATTTCAATATTACCAATTACACCCTTTAAATTTCGATTGTTCATGTAGGTACTTAAACTTTCAAAAGGATACACTTTCAACCCTAGTCTTACATAATTCTCATAATACCCTAAGATTAATTAAATACACTGCAATGCCCAGCCAAAACAACATAAATCTCACAAAACCCATAAAATAAATCATCGAAATATTACTTAAATCAAACAAATAAATTGAAATAATGAGCAATATGATGAAAACTTACCATGTAAAGTTGAAGTAAATAAACTTGTCAAGCTATTTCAATAAAGATCTGATGCTTCTTTAAGAATAACCCAACAAAATGAAACATTTTAAGTGAAAAAGTGAGAGTTTTTGTGAAAAATGTATGGAGGATGGGTCACATTATGTGGAAAATGAAGAAAATGAAGAAAATGAAAAAGGGTCCCGAAATAGGGAACACTTAAAGGTGTTATGTTTTTTGGCGTTTTAATTTATTTTCAATTTTGGGATGGATAAAATCCCTTCCAAAAGCCATTACAAAATATCCCTCCCTAACTCTATTGCAGATTTGGAATTGAATTTGGGATGGATCTAAAACCATTCCAGGCGCCGCATTTCACACGACTTTATCCCTCCTTATCTATTACGGATGGTATTAGGAAGACTTTTGTCCTTTTCACCATTTTCCATCCCTTTTTCCATTCCAAATTTTGGGAGGAATAAAATCCATCCGTAAATTCCGCCCCTTATTCACGTATTTCTTGTACTGGTTAATTCACAACGTTACTCCACTTTTCTTTTCTTTTTTTTTTACCAACGCTACTCTAGCCAAGCCAAAATCACGTGATTTTGATTTTAGTCGGCTTCTAATAATTTAAATAAAAAATTAATTAGTTAATTATTAATAAAATAAAAAAGGGTTAGCTTATGCAAGATAGCAAAACCGAAGATAAACACGACAGATCAGAAGAAAAAAGGTGAAATTAAAATCAAACCAAGCAGAAGGTAAAATAAAATTTTCTTTATAGAAATTTATGTGAATTTGATCTTTAAAAATTCAAATCAGTTAAATTATTAGTTTAGAACAAGACCCTAAAAATTAAAATAAAGCAACTTTTTTCTTCGTCTTAGAATCATATTCAATTCATTAAAAAGTCATATATCATCTTAAACTTGTTACGTTGAATTATTGATTTAGGGAATTATAATTAACTTTGGCATTTTTTTAATAGCATACTAAATTTGTTTACTTGTTTAATATTTAATTCATGGCTGAAGCTAATCCGAACCGAAGATTGGAATTTACTAAAGATGACATTCTTTCATCATCAACTGCTACGGGAATGAGGAGCAACATACGACAATGGCAGATGAACAAAATGTCGAGTTTATGGATGAGTAAAACTCACACCAGGATAAGTGTTTAAATTTGATTGATCCATGTGCTAATGATATAGACTTGCTTCATTCAAATGTTTCACAAGAAATTATTCCAAAACTTGGTATGGAATAACAGAAGTTTATGCTTTTTATAACAAGCATGTCAATGAAGTATGATTCAGTATTCGGAGAAATAAAGGCATAAAGATAAGACCGGTAACTGGAAGGATAAGGGAATTTTTTTGTTCTTCTCAAGGAACTCGAAGAGCAGATAAAAGAGATTATAATGTCAAAAATCATCATCCGGTAACTAGATTTGGATGTTTAGCTGCATTAAAAGTTAAAATATTTGATGATAAACTTCGTGTTATTAAATTTATTTCAAAGCATTCACATGCATTGGCTTCTCCTCATAAACGCATCTTTTTAAGATCTCAAAGGACAATTAATCTTGCCAATGTTGCTGAACTTGATATTGCTGATCAATCTGGAATAGCTCCTAAAGAAAGTGTTGGGTTTTTGGCAAGAAAGGCTGGTGGAGTAGAGAATCTCGGTTTCATTCCTAGAGATTACAATAATTATTTGCGATCTAAACGAACAGAGATAATGAAAATTGGAGATACCGATGATGTATTAGAATATCTTCAAAATATGCAGCATAGTGATCCTAACTTTTTTTTTATGCTATACAGGTTGACCTTGATGATCTTATTTCCACTATTTTTTGGAGAGATGGTAGGATGCAATTGGATTATGAATCTTTTGGAGATGTTGTTTGTTTTGATACAACTTATAGGAAGAATAAAGATGGTAGACCATTTGCAATGTTTGTTGGTGTTAATCATCATAAACAAAGTGTTATATTTGGTTATGTGACATATGAAATATTCTCATGGTTATTTGATTCTTTTTCAAAATCAATGTTAGGGAAAATGCCAAAGACAATTCTTACGGATCAGGATGCTGCAATGGTGACGTAGGACGTCAAGATGGCAGGTAGCAAGTTGGACTTGGGTTCTAATTTTAGCCCACTTTAATTATCTTGTATTTTATTTTTAATTATTTTCTTTATGTTTAGGATCTTCTAATTTAATTAGGATTTGAAGTCTTTTCCTATTCGGAGTTGGAGTTAGGGTTTTAGGATTCTCTATTTAAACAAACTTTTGGGGTTTAGTTTATGTTATGAGTTATTTTGTATTTATGAATTGAAAATTTTTTGTTCTTGGATTTTGGAGATTTTTATTCTCGTTAATCTAAGAAAATTCGTTTTTTCTTTATTTTCCGCTATGTCAATTGGTATCAGAGCCAAGACTTTTCCCTGGAGTGATGGCCAATAACACAGGAGGAAACAAACTTGCTGACGAAGTGATGCAGGCTTTACAAGGACAGATACGACCGGTGGATCAACATGTGGGTAGAATTGAAGAGAATCTTGCTCTACTTACACAACAGATGGCTCAATTGATCGGTCTCAATAGGGCTGGCGATGGTGCTAGGGTTCGAGATAGAGGATTGGCCCCTATCCAACCTGCGGCTACAGTCAACCTTGAAGGACAACATGTTATTGGGTTTAATCTGGTGCAACAAATCGCGAAGAAGCAAAACGAGGTTGTTGAGTCTTCATCATCTGATGATGAAGATGGTGGATATGTTGGTTATGTTGTTGGAGGCGACAACAACAATAATAGAGGTAAAAATAATTTTAAGTTGAGAGTTGATATCCCCAATTTCGATTGAAAGTTGAGGATTAAAGAAACAATTGATTGGGTTTCTGAAGTTGAGCATTTTTTCGATAACCTGGATATCCTTGAGGATAAAAGGGTAAAACTTGTTGCTTATAGACTCAAGAGAGGTGCTTCGGCTTGGTGGGATAGACTCCAATATGAGAGGCGAAGACAGGGGAAGCGAACTATCCATACTTGGCGCAAGATGAAACAAAAGTTGATTGCTAGGTTTCTACCACCTGATTCTGAACAGATATTGTTTCTCCAATATCAAAGTTGCACTCAATCTGGTAAGAGTATACATGATTATATAGCTAAATTTATGAGACTTGCTGAAAGAAACAATTTTCAAGAATCTAAATCTCAATAAGTTACTAGATACTTGGATGGATTAGATTCTCTAATTAAGGAGAAGATTGGGGTTCAATCATTACATACTGTGGATGATGCTCGAAATTTAGCTGTGAAAGCTGAGTTGTTGATACAAAAGAAAAGTCGCGGAAAGGGCACCAAGAGTTATAATTTCGACCCTATTGCAAAGGATTATGATTCAGGTTCAGATTCTAACTTGATTGCTGACAAGATGACTAGCTTGAAGCTGTAAACTTCGAAGAGTAAAGCTGAGAAAAAGGAGGTTGTTGGTAAAGAAGAAAACAAATCAACCAATCCATATGCCAAACCAATTTTGGGTAAGTGCTACAAGTGCAATAAACAAGGTCATATGTCAAGTGATTGTCCTTTAAGAAAGGATGTGAACTTGGTGAAAAATCAAAAGGTTGGTGAAGAAGAGCTTATTGGTGAAATTTGTTATCCTGATGGTGATGACAATGATGATGACCATAATTATGGAGGAACTTATTTGGTAAGGAAATTAATGATAGCTTCGTCAGTAGAAAAGAAGACTATCCATGAAGCTTCTAAAGTGGAGGAGCAAGTCTTTGAACTTGATGATGAGTCTTCACAGCAGGATTTGGATTTGGGTGATTTATTTGCTGAAACTGATGCTGCTTTAGTTGGTTCCATATCTTCAGATATCAACTCGAGGTCGAGTTCTTTTCAAGTGGAGGGAACTAACGTAGGACGTCAAGATGCCAGGGAGCAAGTTGGAATTGAGTTCTAATTTTAACCCACTTTAATTATCTTGTTATTTTATTTTTAATTATTTTCTTTATGTTTAGGGATCTCCTAATTTAATTAGGATTTGAAGTCTTTTCCTATTAGGAGTTGGAGTTAGGGTTAAGATTCTCTATTTAAACAAACTTTTGGAGTTTATTTTATGTTATGAGTTATTTTTGTTTTATGAATTGAAAATTTCCTGTTCTTGGATTTTGGAGAATTTTATTCTCGTTTATCTAAGAAAGTCTGTTTAGCAGATTTCTTGTTGGATTTTCTTGATTTGTTCAGAAAATTCGTTTTTTCTTTATTTTCCGCTGCGTCAAATGGCTAAGACGCTTGCTTCCCAATGGCCTGAGACATATCATCATCTATGTGTGTGGCACATGTATCAAAATGCAGTGAAACACTTGAGTGATAAATTTGAGAAATTTAGTAGTTTTACTAAAGACTTCAGTAGTTGTGTTTATGATCATGATGAAGAAGATGATTTTCTAAAGGCATGGCATGATATGATTGAGAAGTACAATTTAGAGAACAGTACTTGGATGCGACGACAATTCGAGTTAAAAGAGAAGTGGGCTTTGGTTTATGGGCGTCAAACCTTTTGTGCAGATATGTCCACGACGCAGAGAAGTGAGAGTATGAATAACCAATTAAAATACTATTTTAGTTATAATTATGATTTAGTGAGTTTATTTTATCACTTCCAGAATTTGTTGGAGGATAGACGCTACAAGGAGTTGGAAGCTGATTTTAAAGATAACCAAAGCAAGCCATCTTTGCCATTTCCAATAGAGATATTGCAGCATAGGGATGCAACCGGGTAGGGTATCCGCAAATTTTGAGGTACCCGTACCCTAACCCTATTATTTTTTAGGGTACCCATACCCTATAACTACCCGGTTATTTTTTAAAATCACTACCCGTACCCTACCCGTTTAAAATATCAACTACCCCGTTAACTACCCGAACCCGATAAAAAACTGAATATTTTTTCTTTATAATTAAATAATAATAAATTAATTAAAATTAAAGGAATAAATTAAAATTAACTTCTATAATTGTAGAACAAAGTTAAAAATTATATTTTTAACCATAAACAAATATTAATTAGGTTAATTAGGAGTAATTTTTAAGTAAAAATATAATATATAAATAAAATTTTAAATTTTAATATTAAAATAATTAATTAGTAACCGGGTTCGGGTAGTGGGTACCCTAAGGTCACTACCCAAACCCTACCCGAACCCGTCACAGGTACTAAAATCACTACCCATACCCTACTCTAACCCTATTATATAATACCATAATCCTACTTAATCGGGTCGGGTAGTGTCGGGTACCCTATTATCCACTACCCACTTGCACCCCTATTGCAGCATGCAGCGGATGAATATACTTTAGAAGTTTTTAAAATGTTTTCTGATTAACTTTGGCCTTGGGACTGTGAGTTGTACACTATCGAAACTACTAGGAGTACTAGTAGTTATAAAGTTGTTCCTCCAGGGAAACCTCAACACCATCTAGTTACATTTGACTCATCAGATTCTACAATCACTTGCAGTTGCAAGAAATTTGAATTTGATGGTATTTTATGTGCTCATTCTTTGAAGGTGCTTTCAATTCAGAACTTCAAAAGGGTTCTAGACAGATACATATTAAAGAGATGGACTAAAGATGAGAAAGTTGGAGTGGTAAGTTGTTCTTATGCTTCAACTAGATCAAATGATCCAAAAGTAGATCTAGCCAGCCGCTACAAAGCTTTGCTTCGGTGGTATTCTCATTTAGCAGCAAGAGCTGTTATGTGTTAGCAATCATTTGAAATGGCCATAAGTGATGGAGAAAAGACATTGACTAAAATTGATGCAGCTTTGAAAAGGTTGTCAATTAAAGACTCTCTAAACTCAGGTGGTGGTAAAGAGGCTTCTCAAGTTGCTACAGATGGGAAAAATCAGACAGGTGGTAAGAAAGTAAAAGGAATCAAATTAAAACCTAAGGTGAAAGTAGCTAGTGAATCATCTCGTCGATTGAAAAATGCTTTGGAAAGAGCTACCAGTACTAGAAGAAAGAAGAAAAATGCTTTGGAAAGAGCTACGCCTACCAGGAAAAAAAACACGTTGAAAAGGTAAATGATAAAAGTTTCAATGTTTCATATATATTATTTTAACCCTTTGCATAGAGTTTCTCTCTCTAAGATGTTTTCTCTGACTTCTCTCTACCGCCTCAACCCTCCTCTTCCTCCCCCACCGCCTCATCCTCCTCCTTATCCTCCACTTCTTCTTTTCTTATCCCCCATCTCTCTATCAATCGTTGTTTCCTTTCAGATCTATCAACAAAGCCTAATCTTAGTTCCATCCATCAAACAAGTTTTGATGTCAAAGTTCAAATCTCTTCGAATTAATTAGGAGAGTTCCCAGCTCTCTCATAAGCATCTTACCAAGTTCTTTCCTAAAGTTTTGATCCATCAGCATCATCCCTCTTTGAAGGAAAGAATTTTCAAAGAGAAAGTCTCTGAAACTTATATGTTTGTTTTATCTCAGTTCTCTTTGCAGGTTTTGATCCATCTGAAACTTTCCTCCTTGAAGGATTTCAAGGAGGATTCCCTTGCAACTTACTCTGTTTTTAATCAAAGTTCTTCTGCAGAAGAAAAGGGAGGATCCAGATACACACCGATTCCCTCACTTATACCGCTCCTCCCACTGTTTCCTCATCTCCTTAAGTTCACTTATTGCTTCATCTCTTCTGATAATTTTCTTCAAAGTTTTATTACCGTTTGGAATGTTCTGGTATTGGATGATCTATTGTTCTCAAATCTTTTAATCTTTGTTGCCCAGAACAAATTACCCCTTTCCTGTTTTTATCTTCTCAATCTTACCTTGTTTTTCATCCAATTAGAAGAAAAGATTCAGGAACTTCGGGGGATTTTGATTGAGGTTTGGATTAAATATAAAATTCATATGGTTTTATGCCTCAAAAAGGGATGTTTCCTCTTCTTAGAAGAGGATTACCGAAAGTTTTGTTGTCCAGTGCTTCAATCGGAGTTATCGGTATCCACACCATCGGTGAATTTGTGGAACTTCAAGAACGACTGGATTTTTACAAGNGGACAAATTCCACTATTGGTTGCTCACATGCTTCAATACACGTGTTACAGTATATGTGCTATGCTTTCCTGCTCTTACACCTGGCTCTTATGTGTCTTAGTAAAGTTTCATACGTGTTATATTTTACCTTTATGTGTTGTGTTGTAGTTTTAGCTTTCTGTTTCCTATTTCCCTTTAAAGTTTAGTTGTATTAGCCTATTAGATAGTTTAGTTATATGTCTCTTATTGTCTTCTTTGTTTACTGCTTGTATTTGATCTTTTTAATATAAATCCTTTCGTCTTTTTGCAAAAAAAAAAAATATATATTATTTTCAACCTTTAAGTTTATTTACTAGTTATGTATGTTATAACATATTTATCACATAAACTAAATTAGGGAGGAACAAGCCAACTTGCCCAGGATCATAATGCTATTGTAGAATTGAGTGATCAAAGTACTCCACCATGTCACTTTGTCTAGGTAATTTAAATATACTCATAATTATGATATGCATGTATCCAATTCGGATATTTTGTATTCTTATGGTCCAGTTACTACATCTCCACTCACAATGGTAATTTCTACTAATTTATTTATAAACTTTAATATATTGACTTGCCAATTTTTCTTAATTTTCTTGTTCTCTTGAATTCATGTATCAGCAACAATGGGACCCAAATTGCGACATGACTCTGATGAAACAGCCTACTAACTCAAGCATGGTTGATTTATTACAAGTATAGTTCTCATTTTTTATATCATTTCTTATTTATTATTATGACATATTATATTTATTTACTAAAGAATATATATTTTAATTTACATGTGTATACATAAGCTCAAATATCTCGAACTCAACCTTCAAAGAGAGACAATCTGAAAGATAATTGAATGAAGCATGGAAAAAATCTATCTAGGCTCATGGTGCTGCAAGTCAAGTTTATTTTGTTTTTCATGCTTATGCTTATGTAATGACCCTTAGCCTTTTTTTAAGAGCCACTATACTAAAACTATGAGGAAACTTTGACAAGTTTTTTTATTCTTTTTGAATCAAACATGGGTTCTTGCTGCTTGCTACAAACAAAAGTAACAATTTTCATTTTATCAGGAAGTTCTAGCTCTATATTATTTTCAGCCAATAGCAAATATGTTACTTCCAGTCAATTTTGATGAAAAGAAAGGGATAGAGAGAGATTTATCTTAAAAACCTGCTTTGAAGTTTAGAAGAGAAATCAGAAATGTACAACACCATATAAAAAGAAGGAAATTATTTCCTTGATCCATGTTTGAAATATATAAAGAACAGATGATACATATATAGAGAATACAGTGGAATTTCATGATAAATTACTCCCAAAGTACATGCAGATGGGTTGACCAATCCTGAAGATCGTCAGCATGGCTGTTGGTATTGTTTAAATAATGTCTCCACAAATTAAACCTGAAGCAAAAGCCCTTGTGTAATCATCAGCATGCTTCCAAGATCAATTACTTGTAGAAGGCCCGAAGTACATGCAGATGGGTGGATCGATCCTGAAGATCTAGAGAATGGTTGATGGTTTTGTCCAAATACCGCCACCACAAATTAAACCCGAAGCAACTGCCCCTACATAGTCCTTCTGGTTCCCATTTAAACAATATTACTGTTCCAACAAACATGTCCATAAAATCCTTCTAAACCAACTTCCAGCAAGTGATTTCTGTCTATCAAAAAATGGAAGTTACAATGAATTTATTTTCACACCTAAAAGTGAAAAGTAGAAACATTGCAAATAAGTAAACTAGTAAAGTTCAGAGCCTAGTTGTTCAAACAAAATAGTGAAGGCATCAGACATTTTGCCGACAAGAACATTCATTAAATGGGCCTAACCCTCATAATTGCGGGCTAAAACTGGGGCAAGTGGGAAATTCACCCTATAATGCAACTGAATAACTAACAAGTGCTAATTGATTATGTAAATGGGATTATGCAATCATAAAAGGCATCTTAATGATGGAGTTGGACTGCATATGTTAGATAAACCTAATGAAAACCTTACTTTTCAATGGCCTAGTTTTAGAATCAATCAATCTGAACAAAAATTAAACCATTGTTCAGTTATCGAGAAAAAAAAATCTTTGGTGACCGGATTCTTTAATTTCGGGAGTGACATATTTCAGAGGAAGCAAATCTATTATTAACATACTTAATAAGTTGGGGAGTTTTTCAATGGATATCAGAATAAGCAAATCTAAGTGAAAGGCCCCAATTTTGCAATTAAATTCTATTATTAACATAAACAAACAACACAATTTTTTTATCTTCATGAGATTAAAGTTACTAATCAAGCACGCCTTACCTTAATTAAATATAGCTCTCCAGGCTCTTTGATTTGTTGAAGTCCAATTAACAACAATGCTGCTGAAAAATTAAGAATTCACCAAAGATGACATAGTAAATTAGTTCGAAACCCCTCAAGAATTGAAACCCTAAATCTAGTCAAACAAATCGAAAACTTAAATCTTTCGCAAACACTAAAGAGAGAAATCACCTGAAAAGATTCGTCAGAGATCAGAGCCACTATTGATGAGCGCTGTCGATATAAAATGAGAGATTAAAATTGGCAGTAGCAAATCCAAAATCCTTGATGAAATATATTGAAATCGCCATATATCAAGAGAGAAAACAATAATAATGAGAAAAACTATTTGGTTTTGAATCGAAAATTGAAAATGAGAAGGGAAGAAATGAAATCTAAAATAGATAGAGAGCTAGAGAAATAGAGGAGGGGAAGAAAGTCAGAATTCATAAACAACGTAGAAAAGGAGAAAGGAAAAATGAAACCTAAAATTGAAAAAAAAAAAAGGATGGGGAAGAAACAAACGTTAACGTTGACAAGGGTTAACTAACGTTGGTGGTGTGGGAGATGTTAGGGGTTAGTGGGCTTGGACACGTGGCGGCTTCCTGTACGGGGGACGGAGTGGGGGCAGACGATTTTTATCCTTTTTTAATTAGCAATGTCATCCTCTTCCAATGATTTAAATTTCTCCAAAATCAAGTTTTCATCACCATCAAAAGAGATTCCCAGCATCTTTCCTACCTCCCACGTAGCTTGAGCTTCCTCCATTAAAATACGGTTTCTATTTTTCAAAATCCCCATCAGAGAGAGAACCATTAACTGCTTCCCCCAATTGTTCCTTTGACTTCTTAGACCTAGATTTCTTAGACTTTTTCTTGTCTAATTTCTTGCTACCTGCCTGATGATAAGCACTGTGGCGGCTCATGGCTGCATGTTACCTGTCTCGTCTCCATATTTCCGTTGTTCAGAATCAAAATGTGATTTCTTTCTTCATAAAGGTTGTGCTGAATTACCTAAGAAGAAACAAGTTTGGCTTCATAATTGCCAAGAAGAATTGCTCACCCTCATTTCAAACTATGTCTTCAGATGTGGAATATGTGGGGAACAGTGTAATGGCTTTGGCTACAAATGTAAGCGTAAATGCCCGGGGATATACTTTGCTTTGAAATACAACGTATTCAAACAAACACACAATCGACTCTTCCTCGCTCGACTTCGACTCACTTGCGTTTAGGACCCTTCGTCTCATTCACATATCAATTCCATAACTCTAAATTAGCAAAAAGCCAAATTAATTTTTATTATTAGCAAAATAGATCATAATAAAGAAAGAAAGGTGTATAATTAGCATAATATAGCTCCGAAGTTAATGCCAAATTATTATTACTCTACTATATGCATGTTATGGCAAAGTCGAAAGGGAGTAAGGGACCAAAGTATAGTTTTTTCTTGTACGCATGTGGTAGGCTGCTCTCAAGCCTCATTGTAATTTACAGGAGATTATGATAAGTTTGATTTAAGTAAGGGCCTAACATCATAAGCAGTTCTTTTTTGGGTTTAAGGGTATATATTTGATCGGTCTAAATCCAATCTCTTTTGTCTCGAAAATAAGCCCATATATTGTTAAGAAGAAAATTAATTAAGAGATAATCAAGTTTTTTTTTCCAGAAGAGATAATCAAGTTAAGAAGAAAAAAAATATAATTGGGAGATTATCTTGGAAAGTACCTAGAAATTTCTTTTGAAAATTACTTGCTCTAAAAGATTGCTACTTAACTTGCAAGTTAGGTTAAATTATATGGGACAGTAATTTTCCACTATAAAAAGAGAGCCGCACGCTCATCCTCGTTCATCTCATTCACAACTCATCACTTGTGATCTCTCTTTTTCTTGTTTGTTCTTTATGATCTTTGTTTTGTACCATTCCCACTTGCACCGTCCTTTTTTCCCATCTATTCCCCTCAATCACTCCACAAAATAAGATGGTACTGATGATGAGATGCATGCAGCAGGCTGTGTGGCTAATGGATTCTCTTTGTGATTTTCCACAGCTTTCTTGAACGCTACAAATTTTCCCATGCAAAATAGTAGTAGTATAATATATATACTCAATAATCTAGAGTGGAAATTATACCGTTCAAGAAGAGCTGTGGAAAATTATTGAGAGGATCTTTGATCGTTCCTAATAATGAATTCTTGATATAATATATGGTATTGTACGTATTCACTAGCTAGTATACTTTCCGCATATACTAATTTTGTTTGCTCTTCTTCTTTTTGCTTGTCTGCATGCGCAGGGTGCTTTCAAGATTTTTTACTATATATACTACATATTATTTTTGTAACTACGTGAAATTACTTAAAATTCCTTCTAACTTTTAACTTGGTGCGACCCCATTTTAGTAATTTCTCATATGCCAAGTTATTTAAAAGCCCCTTCTAAGCGTTTGGGTCTGACTGTTATTATTAAATGCCATTAAATTCGGGCTGGGTGCGTTGTCTTCGATCCAATTTCCAGCGGTGATCCTCTCGGTTTGCCATTCTCAATTGTTTTAGCTCTCTCGAAGGTAAGATCCTGACCTTTCCTCTTTTTCCAGTTTATTATTGCTTTAATTTTTTTGCGTATCATTTGTGGTATAAGCTGGGATTTCAGCGTTGTGATTTATATAGAATCAAATTTTGGCTTTTAAATAAGGGTGATGTTTGTTGTCTTTTCCTTTCATTGTAAGAGCTTTCATTTAACTTACCCAGAATTTCAAGCGTCGTGTTCAACATTTCTCCTCCCAAAAATCAGACACGTTCTTCCAAGGACCCAAACCCCGCCCTTTCCTCAATTCCCCAAATACTCGAGCTCCCATCAAAGCGTTGCTGCAGTGACGGCGTCGGCTTGAAGGAGGATGACGGGGAACTGTCGTTGTTACTCCTCAAGGTTTGGGTAAAACTTAATTTTTTTTTGCTTGAACTTCCATTTATTTTCTTTTTCTGTTAAACAAATTAAGGCTGTAAACAATTCGAAATATCCACAATCGCAATATGGTTGAATCTTGGGTGCAATGAATGTATTTAAAATTATGGTTGAATATTGGGTCAGCTATTGCCGTTCCACTCCTCTTTTCCTTTCCTCTTAATTTCTTTTTTGGATGTGTTTCTTCTTTGGTAGCATGACTGCGAATTGGGTTCAACTATTTCACCAAAATTCCATGTGTTTTCTCTCACTATTTGCTCTGTCCTCTAGGATTTTCAGGTCTGATTTCTGTTGACTGTAGAATTTTTCCATTCCGCTGCCATTAACATGCTTTTTCTGATTTTGTTCTCTGTTTTTGTTGTGATTTTATCCATGGGGGCTGGGGTTTATGCAAAAAGGTTTATGTTCCTTAATTCTTTTATGCTAAATTTTGATTATTTATGGATTTGGGGGTGATGGTTTTGAAGATTAATAGTTTGAATTTGTTTTATCTTTGGATCCTTGCTGTTAAAATTTCTATGTGATTCTTTAGATGGGTTTTGGTAGGGTTTACTGGAAAGTTTATTTGTCTAATTGGGTTGTGCTTAATTCTATCGTTTGGGTTTGGATTCGAAGCATCCAGGAAATCAAAGCCAGAAAAATTAGAAGCTTCAACTTGATTCATGCAGGTATTTCCTTCTTTTTTTGGTGTTGGTTTACTTTCAATATTGAGCTCATCTCTTTGTTGTTCCTTCTTTCTATTTGTGAATTTTTGTTTGAGGTTTGATTATTGTTTTTAGTCTCAGTTTAAGTATTCCTATGTCATATGTCCTTCTTTTTGTTCCTTCTTTCAATAAGTGTTGCTTGGTTCACGATGCCTATGTCAAGATCTGCTGCTAGAGGTGCAGCATATGAAGTCTTATGTCAAATGTTGAATTTGATTTGCAGGAGACTTGAGCGCGAGGGAAAGAATTTTGAAGGAAGCTTCTATTCGAGGTTAGTATTATTTTTTTTTAAATTTTGACTCATTTAGTTATGGCTATACCATATATAATACTCATATTATTTGCTCTTATAAAGTTCATTTTTTTTCCCAAAATTAGCCATATTGGTTGACAAACAGACTACTTACCTAACACAAGATATTTATATACATGGTATATTTCATCAGTAGTACTTACCAACTGTATATAGTTATCATCCTGATTATAAACCATATTGTATACATGTAGGTTTCTGCCTAAAAGTGTTATTATTGAAAAGGCTGATAGCTATTAGTTCCTTTGTTGAGGAACTGAACAAAAAGGTTCAGTGATGTATTTTGAAAGCCTTAACCCTGATTATCAGCTGGCTCTGCAACACATTCTTTTGAAAGTCTTGGGTTTCCTTTGTTGCTTTTGGTATGTGTTTTTGGTAAAAAAAAATAGTTCATATGTGTTCTCTCTGGATTCAAATCCGAAGTATCATTAGATAGCAAAAATAGCCAAGCAAGAAAAGATTAGTTCATATATAAATGGTTTCCAATTTATATATTATTTTTAGGTAATCTTCAGCAAAGGATGGATGAAAATTACCTCATTAGCATCTTCTCTCACACTAGAGAGGTAATTGATTAGTTAAATTAGTTTTTTTTTTAAAAAAAGCTCATTTTTATATATTTTTACCTTTCTAAAATCTTCATGTAAATATTGATGTCAATGTTGTTGGGTTGTAGGGGTTGCAAGACATATATCAAATTGGTTCCTTTGAACCTTTAGAACATTCCTGCTTGGTACAAAGAAAAAGTTTATCCTGAAAACAAGGTTGTGACATGTGAAAATATCAAGATTTTCTATGTATTTAGATGAGCGCAATCCCTGGGCATCCATACATTTTGTCATTTAGCAAGTAAGTGTTTTCTTCTCTTAATTGAAATAAGGTTCTGCCTAAGAAGTGTTCGTTTCAATGCTTTAATTAATATTAATGAATTCATGTATGCAAGGCTGCAAGGTTTCTTTTGTTAAAGACAAAGCATTGATCCTTAAAGTTCTCCATTTTCATTTGCAGGTTAGTGGAAACAATGGGAGTGATTGATGACGACATATGTTACGAGAAAAAAGATTGGTAGTACATGTTGAAATTTATTATGTTCACCATGCCCATTTGCTCAGGTTTGCTGCTGCTTTCTCTTACATTGAAACACATCCTGCTCTTCAAAAGGTACTTATACACCCAATCCCATAAATCATGTAGAAGAAAAAATGGGGAAAACCATTTTGTATTGCATGCTGCAAATCCTTCTTGGATTTTCAAGTGTTTATTGTTGTTTAGTAATTGCAGCTAGATTATGTTTTGTTTTATGTGAATGGAAGTTAAAATCAATTATTCTTTGATAGGGGTTTAAAATCAATTTTCTAGATTTAAAATGTTTCACAATGATATCAACATATCTGTTTCTATGAATTCCACACATCTTCATTCTAATTATATATGGCTGTTTAGGTTTGATGTCTCAACTCTTCACTATTAAGATGTGTTAGTGTAGAAAAATAAAGCTATGCTATATTTTCTTATTCTCTTTTTTGATGCAAATTGCTGCAGTATTATTGCTCTTATGTTCTGCTTATAATTTTGTACAACTACTGCTTCAGTTGACAATGTTCATGAATGTGCTGGATAGATGCTGAATCATACAACCTTCAAATCTGTTCAAACTTCTTCCTCAAAGCATGAGTTTAGGCCTACTGAATCTAATGGTGGGTTTGAAGAAGATTTTGTGGGTAGAAGTCCTAAAAGGCTCAGCTAAATGAGAAAAGCTTTACCAGCTTGGGATAATAAAGATTTTTGTGGTATCTCTACTTCGTTTTATTATCAAATTTAATAGCCTGCCATAGTATAGTAGGTTTTGAAATCGTAACTATTTGTGTTCTCTATTGTTTTAGAGTGTCCATGTTATTAACTCAATCACTGAAGAAGGTGGGTCATCTTCCTTTTAGATGAAAATTTTAATGAAATTTATGTTTGTTATGCTATATCATTGGGGAAGGACTTTGAAAACAAAATTTTATCCCTAAAATGTTTTGTCATGACAAATACTCTCATTTAGCAAAATTCATGTCAGATTGATCATGTGGGGTTTTTTCGTGAAAAATTCACAACCAAGTAGCCCCTACATTTCATTTTGAAACAAAATTCAGAAACATATATTAGAAAAATAGAGATCAATTCAAAATCAATATAGATGAGGACCATGATACTACATGGAGTCTCACAAAGATTTAATAAGAAAGTAAGGGAAGTAGCTACAGGAGCATAAACAATGAAGTTCAAATCCCAAGCCAAAAAGCAATGGTAAACTAAGTTATGGAACAAAATTAACTAAGTCAGGATGATAAACTAAGTCATGGAGCAATGGTAAATCTGAAAGAACACACACAATCAAGAATCAAACCCTACCACATTTGAAACATACATATTACATCCCTGGCGTTTTCATTAACCGGCGCTGGCGGCAGTTCTGGGCAATCATCCACAGCCCAAAATTGTTTGTCGGTAGTAATTAAAGGCAGGAAAAATGGTTACACCGAACCGATTCATATTACACAACTCTTTAACCTTATAAGTCATAAATCATATTTATTATATTTTAAATCACAGAAAACGAGTTCACAATTACAGAAAAAAAAAACTATAAAAAAATTACTCATATTTTTTTTCTATATATTAAGCAAACCACTCTTCTGTATAGCTTTTGTAGAATTAAAGCTCAGAGCATAAAATTCGTTCAACAATGGCTAATCATGAAAATCCTCAACTCAATTTCTCAGGAAAAAAAAAACATATTTTAACAATACAAATTTCAAAACGCTCGACGCGTCAGCGCGAACTACCCCTCTCGTTCTAATTAAATTAGTCGTGTGATTAAGAAAAGGGTGAGTGGAGAGGGCTTAGGGTTAAATTCTGTTTTTTCTTTAAAAAAAAAATTTGTTTTCTTTTCTCAGCTGATCACCTAAAGCCTGCATGGTCCTTGTGTTTCTGAAGATTCAGGTTATGATATATACAGATTAGAGTATCATGTCTGGTTGTAGACTTGTAGTGTAATCTCCTTTGGTTTAGTTATTATTTATTCGTTCTTCTTTTATATATGTTTTTATTATTATTATTTTGACCGAAAAAACAGAGGTTTTTTGGCTGACCTTTATTCTTGTTTGTTTTTGCAGAAAATATCAAGAAAATTAGAAAAAGGTTCTAGCTAGAAAAGACTTTGATTTACACATACATGTACATAGGATTAATTAATTAGGACATGAGACATTGTCTTTGTGTATAGTTAAATTAATTAATGTATTTATTTGGATTTTAATATATGTCTTGAAAGGTTTCCTATGAACCAAATTCTCTGCAGAGAAATACATATTCTGTCCTTTTTGTGCAGTTTTCACTATAATTAATTACTAGACATTATTATCAATTAATGTGTTCAGACTTCACAACAATAAACATATATATTGCATAAAATTGTAGATCATGATAATCTGTACATAAATACAACAGAAGCGATATATAGCAATGATAGGGGGCGGTTGCAGAGAAAGCCTGAATTGTTTGGAAAGAATCTTAATATATAAACAGCTCTCTTTATATAATTAATTAACAAAAGGTTTCCTGGGAAGTCCAACAATTAATTTAAGGTAATTTTCCATTGTTCTTTTTTCCTTTCAATAAGGCGTTTCAAACTATCAAATCCAGACCCTATAAAACTGAAGATGGGGTACCCTTTGATAGGTTTGACATGAGTCCCTAATCCAAACGAACAAAAGCACCATGTTAAAGGGATCATGGCAAGGTAGCAAAACAAGAGGCAAATATGAAGAGCAGTCATCCCATCTGCATACAAAAATAAAAAGGGAATTGTAGTTAATTTAATTTTACGAAACCACCAATCATTAGAACAACGAATACAAATCAGATACTATAATAGAATTACCTCATCTATGCATGGATTCAATGTTTTGATCATACTCCAAGAACTGATCATAATGCCTCTGCAAATTTATCAAGGTGGAGCCTATATATCTATCTATACTATATATAAAAAGTACGAACGAATAAGGGAAAACTTTATATTTTCCGATTGTACCCTTATTTTTAAAATGTATTTTCAATTATACCCTTTTTTAAAAAACATATTTCTAAATTATCATTGCTAAATAATATTTTAATTATTCCATTATTAATTATATTAGATTATATAATACGTATAATTTTATTATTTAAAAATTAATTAAAAAATTCAATTTAGACCGAATTATAAGTTTATCAAATTGATTTTATTTGATGAACATGTCAATTTCCTTTACTATTAGTTTTTGAATTTAATATTTTACTTTTAATTTCAATTTTTAAATGTCAATAAAAAGATTAAACTAACACTAACACGTACAATACTATTATTAGTGAAGTTTCATCTCTTCGTTATATAATGTTTTGCCGCATTCACTTTGTTCAATTGGAAATTGTTGAGTTAGAAGAGTTGGTGATATTATGATTTTGATTTTCTTGTCTCTATGTGGTTATCAAAATTTCATAAGATGGTTATTATAATTTCATGAGGAGGTTATCAAAATTACATAGCGTGGTTACCAAAATTTCATATGGAAGATATCAAAATTTCATAGTGTGGCTACCAAAATTTCATAGGATCAGGTTATTAAAATTTCTTAGGTTGGTTATTGAAATTTCATAGAATGGTTAATTTTCACAATTTTATAGAAAGGTTACCAAAGAGATTATCAAAATGTCATAGCGAGGTTATAAGAATTTCATAGTGTAGTTAACAAAATTTCAATAGGAGGTTACTAATATTTCATGGGGAGGTTATCAAAATTTTATAGCGTGGTTATCAAAATTTCATACGAAGGTTATAAAAGTCTCAATTTCATAAGGAGTACCAAAATTTAATAGAAGATTATCAAATCTCATAGAGTGATTATCGAAATTCCATAGAGATCAGATTATCAAAATTTATAGGAAGATTATCAAAATTTCATAATGTTGTTATCAAAATTCCAGAGCGAGGTTATCAAAATTACATAATGTGATTATCAGAATTTTATAGAGGGGTCAACAAAATTTTATAAAGCGGTTATCAAAATTTCAGAAAGAGGTTATCAAATTTTCAAAATGTGATTACAAAAATTTCACAGTGGTATTTCTGGGAAGGTTATCAAAATTTCATAGTATGATTACCAAATTAGGAAGGTTATTAAACTTTTATTATGGAGGATATCAAAATTTCAGGAAGGATATCAAAATTTCATAGTTTAGTTTTCAAAATTTCATAAGAGGGTTATCAAAATTCCATAGTATGCAGATCAAAATTTCATAGGGAGATTAACAAAATTTCATAATGAGGTTATCAAAAAATCATAGGGAGGTTATTAAAATTTGTAGTTATCAAGATTTCATAAGAAAGTTATCAAAATTTTATAGGGAGGTTTATCAAAATTTTATAGGAAGATTTATCAAAATTTCATATCGAGGTTATCAAAATTTCATAGTGTGATTATAAAAATTTCAGAGTATGATTACTAACAATTCATATGGAGGTTTTTAAATTTTCATAACGTGGTTATTAATATATCATATGGAGGTTATCAACATCTCATAGTGTTGGTTATCAAAATTTCATTGGGAAGTTATCAAAATTTCATACTGAGGTCTTCAAAATTCCTTAGGGAGATTAACAAAATTTCATAAGAAGGTTAAAAATAATTATAAAAAGGTTTTCAAAATTCCATAATATCATTATTTAAATTTCATAGGAAGGTTATCAAAATTTCATAATGGGATTATAAAAAATATTGTAATTATCATAATTTAATAGAGGGGTTCATAATTTCATATAAATATTTCATTTAAACACGTTGGGTCACGTGAAGCTAAAACTAGTTAGATCAAATGCAAATTCCAAATGTAAAATTCCAGAGTCTGTGGAAATGACGTCGTTTTTTCTTATTAACTTTACGGGAGAAAGAAAAATGGGCCGCGATGACGTATTATTGACGTTGCATTAAATTACTAGTATATTTTTAATTTTTATTAGAGAAGTTGGGCTTAGACCCAAACTCTGTTAAAGCCTAGAAGAATCTGGGCTTTCTGTATCGGTCAGCGCCCAATCCTAAAGTCGACAAAACAAACACACAAAGCGGAAGGCTTTATATAGGGTTTTATAAAAAGCCAGCCACCGCATTTTCCCTCAGAATTTGTTCGCAGACGCAGTTTATATTAGGCGGTGGCGATTGAGGTAATCTATTTCTTTCTTCTGCCTTATTTTCTTTCATTTTCAATTAATCGCTATTCATTCTTCTAATTTGTTCTGCTGGAATTTTGATGCTCTCTTTGCATATTTATGTGGATTTGATTGAGATTTTCTCCTCATGTGTACAACTATGAATATACTGATGCTGAGAGATTTTTCTTTGCATTTCGATTTTGTTCTGTCAAAAGTATTTGAAATCTGGTTCTCTTTTTAAGGTTTTTTACCAGAAAACTCAGTAAATTTTTATGATTGTGAAAGCCAAATTGTTTATGTTATTATTTGATCATTCATTTCTGTTATTTTGAGCTGTTAATATTTACTCAGCTTGTTTTTGTTTTGTCGACTAGCAGCCATGGCTGTAAATATATTTGTGGTTCTTCTTGTTTATAGGTGCTGTTTGGTTGAATATGTTGAACTTAGGAGATTGTCCTCTTTCATAGCCTGGGTTTCCATTTCTACTGCTTTTAATTTAGTATTTTATTAACTCTAGTTGCTTTTGAATGTGATAACATAACGATGAACTTTAACATTTACTTTTAACCCATTTTATTGTTGATTTCTGTTTCTTTGGGCTGGTATATATACTTATTGTCCTTGTTTTGTCTTCTGTTTTCTTATGAAGCAGTAGCAATGGCTACAAATATGTTTGTGGTTCCTCAAACAGTAGGTACTGTCTTATGTTGCAAGTGTGGTATTTTGATGGCACCAAATCCTGCCAACATGTGTGTCACGTGTTTGCGGTCTGAAGTTGACATCACCGAAGGGTTGCGAAAGCATGTTATTATCATGTATTGTCCTGAGTGTGAGAGCTACTTGCAACCCCCTAAAACTTGGATGAAAGCTCAATTGGAATCCAAAGAGCTCTTGACATTTTGTGTGAAACGGGTGGACCCTGATTTGAAAAAGTTTAAAGTTAGGCTAGTAAATGCTGAATTTATATGGACAGAACCTCATTCTAAGAGAATTAAGGTCAAGCTGAAAATTCAGAAAGAGGTCCTTAATGGAGCAATTCTGGAGCAATCTTATGTTGTTGAGTATGTTCAGCAAGATCACATGTGTGAGTCTTGTACTAAATTTCAGGCCAATCCTGACCAGTGGGTAGCTTCCGTGCAGCTCAGACAGCGTGTTTCACACAGGCGAACATTCTTTTATCTGGAGCAGCTCATTTTGAAGCATGATGCAGCTGCCCACGCCATTAAAATCAAGCAGATGGATCAGGGTATTGATTTTTTCTTTGCTAACAGGAGTCATGCTACGAAGTTTGTGGAATTTTTGGGTAAAGTTGCTCCAACAAGGTATAGAAATGATAAACAGCTTGTTTCTCATGATCCTAAGAGTAACAACTACAATTATAAGTACACATTTTCAGTTGAAATATCCCCTGTATGCCGTGAGGATTTAATTTGTTTGCCTCCAAAAGTTGCTGCCAGTTTGGGAAATATTGGACCACTTGTGATCTGCACAAAAGTGACAAATAACATTGCATTGCTAGATCCTTTTACTTTGAGGCAGTGTTTCTTGGACAGTGAGCAGTATTGGAGGCATTCCTTTAAGTCTCTTCTTGGTAGCAGGCAGTTGGTGGAATATGATGTCTTTAATATTGAAGTTGTTTCTCCTGAAGTTAATATTGGTGGCTCCAAATATGTTTTAGCAGATGCAGAGGTGGCTCGTGTAACTGATTACGGAAAGTTGTTTTACATAAGAACGCATCTTGGCCATATTTTGAAGCCTGGAGATCGTGCTCTTGGTTTTGACCTTTATGGGGCTAACAGTAATGATATGGAACTAGACAAATATAAGGGGCTTGTTCTTCCTGAGGCAATTCTGATAAAGAAGAGCTATGAAGAAAAACGCCAGAAGAAGCGTGGGAAGCCTCGTTCATGGAAGCTTAAATCCCTTGATATGGAAGTTGATGAGTCGAGAGGTAGAGGTCATGAAGAGAAGATGAATTCTGAGTACGAAGAGTTCTTGAGAGATCTGGAAGAGAACCCTGAATTAAGGTTCAACTTATCATTGTACCGCAACAAAGATTACCAGCCATCAGAAATGGCATCCGTGTCTGATGTGGATGATGTCCCTTCTGTTCCACTGGATGAGTTGCTTGCTGAACTTGAATTGAGTGAACAGGAAGATGGCGAAGACAGCATGAAGGAATGATCAAAGTTGTCATCTCATAATTTTCCCTGTGTTGCCTTAATAGAGTTTGAGTTATTGTTGTGTGTTCACAGTTTCTTTTTCTTTCCCCCTCCTTTTTTTTTTCCCTTTTTTCCTCTATTTTTGTTTTTTGGGATAAGTAAATAAATAGTTTACTAAATTTGTTGCTGCTATGATCAAAACTGGAGAGCTTAGAATATATAAGACTAGAAAAGTATTCAATTAGTGTGTTTTAAGTTTCTTTCATGAGCCATTTGATGATTGATTATATCCAGTTATTCAAGAAAATCATGGTGTATCTTGCTAGCTATTATATCTTGACAGGTAAAAGTAAGTCCAAGTTAGTGATAGATAGTAACAAAATCCAAATGGAATTCCTTTTGAAAGATGATTTAATAGTATTAAACAAACTGATTCAGATGAAATATTATGGGTTCAGATGAAAAGGCATAAAAAACCATTCCCAATCATCCTTGTCCTTGGTACTATTCTGCATATGACTATATGTATGATACAGTTCAATTTTGAATGGAAAAAAACTGGAATGCAGCTGCCAGCAAGAGCAAAAGAAGCCAAAAATTTCAAAGCTTTCTCCATTAATGTCACCTCAAGTGATCTTTTTTCATAGTTAAGCAGTGCCAAATCAACAAAATACAGGTTTTAATTTATTCTGGCAGGTTGTCAAAATATAGATTTTTTAATGTTTACGAGTTACTTTGAAATTTGATCAGTCACTTGCACATTGATTCAGAAAGAAATAATGGATGCTCTATTTCCATTCCATGTTTAGCGGTCAATGATTATTGGCTTTTCTTCTTTGTTCACTATTTGGCTGCAGACAAAAAAGGGCAGATGGGGGACTTTGAAAAACTACTAATAAGTATAATTAATAGAGAAAAAGAAGAAACAAATCAAGATTTGCATAACTCATTGCATGGATTAAGTTTTGTAGGGCTTCCTTCCTTCTTTTATCTTTGTGAGTGGTGCCATATCAGTGGAATTGGGTCCAATAATAGTGGCAAGTGGCTCAGATTTTCCTAGATGTGATTATGTTAATGGGAGACAGACTTTAAAGGGCCAAAATATTTTGCAAAATCATAGACCAAATTATTGATTGCAATTTGCTATTGGGAATTAAAGGATCTACCTAGCCAAGGTTTTAGATTTTTTTTTAAATATTTATGTAATCTAACAACTTGACTACCCAAGTGGCCCTATTATATCTTTGTAATGTAATAAGGTATATTCTCTTTTTCTTTTTAATTTTTTTCAATAAAAGTTAGGGTGATTATATGATACACCGGCGGTGTAAATTTTGGACTCCACAAGCGGCCTATGGAGTTGACACATGTCCATTTTTTGAATTAATTAAGTTTTAAATATTTCAATCTAGTCCCTAAGGGACACATGGCACCCTTAAAGACCCGCTTGTGTAGTTTTCTAAACTCCACCACCGGTGTATTGTATAATTTGCCTAAAAGTTATAGTCACATTGAATCTTGATTTATTCAGAATTGAGTCACATCGAATCCTAAACAAGGGTTGCTCTCATATTACCTATATTTACCATTCACAATACCTCGAATGAAAGACATTTAGCTACATTTACTCAACCCAACCTATTTTTCTTTCAATTCATGATTATTACTTGGAATCTACAATGAGAGGTGAACAAAAATAGATATCACTTATTAATAATCCTTCTTATATACATACGTACATAAATATATAATTTTTTTTCATAGACATACATACATACATATACATATATTAAAACTTATAAAAGCAAGAATATCAAAAAAATTTATCTCCTTAAAATATCACTGTTCTATAGGGTCATAACCAGTATCAAGTCAAATCAGATACTCCATGTGAATATGATGATTAAATATAAGTGAAAATGTACTAAGAATCATTATGATAAATAAATAAAATGCTATGGCTCCATTTAATAAATAAAAAAGAAGAAATTATCAATTACTACAAGAAATGGACTATTGATTTGAATAGAAGTTTCAGAAACAAAAAGGAACAAAAAGAGTTGCATTAAATTACATGTGAAACTTCAGCATTTAGCTAACCAAACATGGCAAAAAATTTTCCTATTGCTATCAACCTCTTTTAAGTGATTTCAAACCCATTTTTAACCTTTGTTTTGCTCTGATATATGAATATATAGATAGTGTAGGAGTAATTGCCAAATGCCATCAGCATCTGAAGTCTGAACAACCTTATCAGCAGAATAAAACATGCTTTAGGAATCATTCTATTATATTCCTTTTCTGCCATGTGTGAATTGTGATAGATGTTGGCATACCAACCCACCTTCACTAAATGGTGACTCTGCAAATCAGATAATCCTCACTTTTGAAAGTTCTAATGAAAATTTCATGCTATGTTCCCCTTTTTATTATCAATGCTTCAAGTAAATAAAAATCAGCAACAAAAATCCATATTGACAAGGATGAACTTGAAAGAATTTGATGATCCAACTTACAAAAAGTTGACTCAAACATATGAAAAATACTACTAATTTTTAGTAATATTAAATAAATATATACCATAGAGTAAAGCAAAGGAAGATAAAAAGGGATAACCATTTTAAGTTGTGATTTGTAATTCCACTAAGTGGTGATGGAAAAACTCCAAGCACTGTTAGTTTGGCAGCAAACACACCAAAGAAAGTGATAGTTGTCTTTGTCTGTTAGTAAACATGTTTTTTTTTTTTTTCCTTTTTCTATATTTTAATTTCTATTAATAATAATTTTGATTAATCAAAGATAAAGCCACATATGTGGTAACGTGGCACAATCTCAGTGGAAGTTGATGTATCCTAATCCTTTTCCAGATGTAAGATAATCCTAACCCAACCCCAGAATGAAAATAAACAT
>AWWV01010447.1:0-92504 GCA_001974805.1 Corchorus capsularis | reverse complement strand
AAAAAAAATTCTAGNTCCAACCAGTGTACACATACCAATTGAGTTGACAACTCATGTGTTCTCTATAGACTTAATCCTTATTTTGTTTCCAATAAAGAATGGCTTAATAGACAATACGACCCCTGAACTTATAAGAAATGGACAAATTAGTCCTTGAACTTCTAAAATTGTCAATTGCACATCTGAATTTGTTAAAAAAAAAAACAGACAAATTAACGTTTTTTATGGAAATTGGTTAAATTCCGTTAACTAGTGGATGAAAATTAACCCTTTTTGAATGGAAATCGGTATAGTTGTGATAAATTTCATCCAATTTCCTTCCAATTGTTAAAGGAACTTAACCTATTTTCGTCCAAAATGGCTAATTTGTCTTTTAGGTGTGTAATTGGCAATTTTTGAAATTCAAGAACTAATTTGTCTATTTCTTACAAGTTGAGCGGTCAAATTGTCCATTAAGTCAATAGGAAGGAAGAGAAAAAAATAAAAATGGAAGAAAATCTTAAATTTGCTTAGAAGTTAAGAAAATAACCATATTTCTTACTTATTGTAAAACAATTTAAAAGTACACATCTAATTAGGGACAAATGTAGAATAATCAATATGGTAAATGACTTCCTTCAACAAAAAAAATATGGTGAATGGCTATGCGGCACCGGAATATGTGATGACTGGTAGGTGTTACAATCATTATTTTCTTTATGATATTTCGTTAGACAATTTCCTTTATCTGCGACTTTCTTACTGCTCTGCTTTCGGAATTAGTCCACCATGCGTTAATTTACGAGTGTTTCAACATTTTATTGAGATGTTGCTTCGTTTTAAGATTGTGCATCTTTTCTTTTTATTTTTTTACCTACAACCTGTACAAATTTTCCAAGTTCCTTTTTCAAAATATGTGGTTATATTAGTCTAATACAGTTATCAATTTAGGGCATTTGACATCCAAGAGTGATGTCTATAGCTTTGGAGTAGTTTTACTTGAAATGTTGACTGGCCGAAGATCCATGGACAAAAACCGACCAAATGGGGAGCACAATCTTGTGGAATGGGCAAGACCACATCTAGGAGACAAGAGAAGGATCTTCCGGATTTTAGATCCTCGCCTTGAAGGCCACTTTTCTATAAAGGGGGCACAGAAAGCTGCCCAGCTGGCTGCCCAATGCCTTAGCCGTGATCCCAAAGCCAGACCTCGAATGAGTGAGATTGTTGAAACGCTAAAGCCTCTGCCAAACCTTAAAGATATGGCCAGCTCTTCCTACTCCTTCCAAACTATGCAATCCGATCGTAGATCCAACATAAATGCCAAAAATGGAATTAGAACACAAGGAGGATTTGTGGTGAGGAATGGACAATCTATAAGGAGTTTATCCAGTTCAAATGGTCCTCAGGCTTCTCCATATCACCATCCTCAGCCATCACCAAAGCCAAAAGCTAAAGAATCATAGGTACAAGTTTCTGTATATTCATATTTAGAGTTTGGTCCGTATCTGGTGTCCACTTCTTCGGGCTGCATTATAAACAGAGAATAGGTGGGGTGCCTCAGCCATTTCTTGACAAGGATTGTTTTATATTCCACTGTTTCATTGTACCGGTAGAACTAAACAAGCCATACTGGATGGGCAGCAATATGGTCCGTTCAAGCAAGCCTGTCTGATTTATTTCCTCTTTTTCATCACTATCCTATGCTTCCGTCCGGGATATTCAAAGTTACATTGGAGAATAGAGACTGAAAAGTAAGTATGGTGAATGGTGGTTGGGTTATGTTTATGATGGGATGCTGTTGAAGACGAGGAATCTGAAAGCAGACGGGTTCATGTGGTTGAACTAGGGGTGAAGGTAGGTGAAAGAGAAGGGAATGGCGGTAGACTAATTTATGTAACTTTTGTTTTTCTTTCCCTTGTTCCTCTTTGGAATGTGATCATTAAAGAGTGCTGATTCCAACTCTTTCACCTCACAATTACCCTCTTCAGTTATCATTTTTACCCTCTTTGATTGTTGATGTTGTACAAATGGATCTCTTAACATAAGAAAACTTGTACTGTAAAAACATAGAGCCAGAGGTGTTGCTTTTGTTAACTCTCATTTTCTCCATAGTCTGACTCAGAAGTTTGTATGTCTCTCAACATGCCAAATTACTCTCATTTGATGTCAAGAAGTGTGGAAACTTGCTCTGAACTATAAAATGATAGTTAAAAAAATACAGTAATTATTGGGTTAGTGTCTATCCCCTTACCATGCTCAATGGAAAAAAGAAATGGTAATGTTTTGGGCCGGAATTGGGTGGGGGGTTCAGAACTGGAATTGAATCCATACATTGCGGTTTAAGGGATACAATTACAAATTGGTGTCTAGTGACTAGTGTGGTTTGGGACGTGTGATGTTGTTGGTGTAGGGCAGACGGCAGTGCATTGATATTGAAGTTCCTGCATTCCAATTTCCATTTTTGAACAAACTGAAAGGCGCAGTAAGGAATGGGTGAGAAGTGAGGGAGGTCGTTTTCTATGGATAAATAGAAAGGTTGCCCCACTTTTCATATGTATTGGAATCAAGTCACATGATGCAAATCTTGATGAATGATGAATATTTGGTATCACGTTCACACTCAAACCATCTCCCCTTTTACCATTTAGTCTTCAAAGTTTGTTTGGTGTCTCAATCAAAATATATAAATATTATTACTTCCATTCTTCAACAAACCTACCTAGCTACTATAGCTCTACCAGACTACCACTACCCAAATCCCAAATATAGTGATATTTTGTATTCTAAGATTAAGATAGTAAGATTCCAAATTCCATTTTCAAATTGGAACTCAACTGTTACAAGTTTCTTGCCCATCATGATTATTTGTGAGGTAAAGGAGCCAATTGAGTCTATAATATATAAGAATACGCATTAATTGGATTGGCAACAGATGAATCAGTTGAAAATCAATGGAATCAACGTAGGATACCTTATTATTGTTAGAACCGCCTGATGGACTTCGTCCTCTTCTTGAGCAAGATGCAGCTGGTGTCGCTGTTAGAAGAACCTAACTGATTTTGTCAGCATCTTATGTACCCAAAAACAAAAACGTAGGATACCTTGATTCATTGAAACATAGAGAAGACCCAGTTGAGCTAAACATGTAGTCTTCAGTTATTATTTTTTTGCTAAGGTTCTAAAACACCCTTGCTTTTGATGCATTAAAAATTACTACTACTATACTTTTTTACATTTGTTTTTAAAGTAAGATAGCTAAGCATGAATTAAGTTAAAATCCATGTCATATATGAGTGATTAGGGGAAATCCCTCGAGATTGAGCGAAGCAATAGGGTGCTAGAGTACAAAGCTCGAAGTCGACTTCAAACTCGTTATACAAAACTTAAATGTAATTCGATCGGTCTCCACTTTCAAAGCTCAAGCTCGATTCATAATTAACCAAGGGCAATGCTACTCATTCAAGTCCATAAGCGGTTATTCGATGTTTGAGAGGCTTTGATAGTCTATTGGACAAAATTTCAAGGCCTATATAAAATGGACAAAAATTTAAGGCTATGTTTGCTAGTGGAGAACATTCTCCATTTTCCATCTCCAAAAATATTAAAGAAACTAGGTAGTGTCACAATATATGTCAATGAAAACAAGCATATTTTTAGAGAATGAAGATCACAATTGACAATGGAGTGAAAATCTCAAAATGAAATAAATATGTTCTTCATTTTCCACTCTATTGACATCTCCATTCTCCAAAAATGTACTTATTTTTATTGACACATGGTGTGACACTACCTAATTTCTTTGATATTTTTAGAGATGGAAAATGGAGAATGTTCTCCAATCCCAAACATAGCCTAAGTCTTAATATAAATTTCAATTTAGTATCTGTCTCAATTAACTGTTTTATCAATAATAAGAAGTGAGTTGATTCTCAACAATTTTTCCCCAAAAGTTGATTCTCAACATTTTATACACCTATTAGAATAGTTTTCAATATTACCATTACTTCAATTAATCATTTACATTCCTCTTAAAAACACATTCACATTTCGAGAGAATACAATAATTGGAAGCCACATAGAAGGGCACAAAAGTCACATTCGCTGAGACTTGAATTATACACATACAGGGGCGGATCCATTTAGCTTGGAAGGTAGGCACGTCTAATTTACATTGGTGCCCATCCTAAATTAATGTGGGTGCCCACCCCAATTGGATTGAAGCATTCTAGTGTCCATTGACCCTTATAAAACTTTATATAAAAAATATATTGAGCTATCATCAAAGGAACAAAATGAACCTTGAAATTGAGAATTAGAATTGTCCCAATTGAAAGTTCAAGAGGCATTTTATCCCTTTTGTGATAGTTCGGGAACCATTTTGTCCATTAAAACAGATATACCCAGAAAAAAAAATTCTAGATCCACCAGTGTACACATACCAATTGAGTTGACAACTCATGTGTTTCTCTATAGACTTAATCCTTATTTTGTTTCCAATAAAGAATGGCTTAATAGACAATACGACCCCTGAACTTATAAGAAATGGACAAATTAGTCCTTGAACTTCTAAAATTGTCAATTGCACATCTGAATTTGTAAAAAAAAAAACAGACAAATTAACATTTTTTTATGGAAATTGGTTAAATTCCGTTAACTAGTGGATGAAAATTAACCCTTTTTGAATGGAAATCGGTATAGTTGTGATAAATTTCATCCAATTTCCTTCCAATTGTTAAAGGAACTTAACCTATTTTCGTCCAAAATGGCTAATTTGTCTTTTAGGTGTGTAATTGGCAATTTTTGAAATTCAAGAACTAATTTGTCTATTTCTTACAAGTTGAGCGGTCAAATTGTCCATTAAGTCAATAGGAAGGAAGAGAAAAAAATAAAAATGGAAGAAAATCTTAAATTTGCTTAGAAGTTAAGAAAATAACCATATTTCTTACTTATTGTAAAACAATTTAAAAGTACACATCTAATTAGGGACAAATGTAGAATAATCAATATGGTAAATGACTTCCTTCAACAAAAAAAATATGGTGAATGACTGAATGTGTCATAAAATTCAATACGTATGAACAAATCACATGATGTGATGGTTGTTTTCCTTTTTTAATCATTATTCAAATCCTAACAACTTCATATATAAAATCATCATCTTATTCTAATCAATTTCTTTTACTATATGATTTGAAGCTAGGATTAAGAATTAGGATTAGGATAGTCTAAAATCTAAATTAATAGGTTGAACTCATATATTAAAAAAAAAAGTTCTAATTCTACCCAAAAAAAAAAATCCAAGGACCGAAGAAATTTCGATGAAAGTTCCTCCAAGTCTCATATAAAAGCCACCTGAACGGCTGAACCTTTGCTTCATAACAGAGGAGCAAAACCAAACAAAATTACTATTCATCTTGAAGGTATCTATTTTCTTCTCATTCGTTTTTCGGGTTCTTCCTCTATCACTTGCGAATTATTGCTTTATTTTCCATGCAACTTTCTTTTATCTGTTTGGTTCCTAAGAAACCGTGGGAACTTTTGAGAATTTTGCAATGCAGTAGTTGTTTGATGTTTTCTTCATGCTTTTTTTTTCCTCTCCCATTTTCTTTTGCTTATATTTACGTTGAAAATTTGTTCCGTGAAAGTTGCATTCTGCCCTGATTTTACTGTTTGAGCATGAAAGGTAGAGACTTTTTAGTCCATGCAGTAACTTCGACCTCAACGATTTGTCTTCTCTTTTTCCCTTGTATAAATCTCGCTATAATTTTTCTCTTTGAAATTCTAATTCTTTGGTCGTTGAGCAGGAAACCTAAGAGAAAACCAGAAATTTAACAAAAGAAAATCAGTCTCTGTGTATTTTTGCCTCAAAAATTTAGAAAGTTGGCTTTTTTTCTTTTTTTTCCTTAGGTCTTCACTTGAGTTTCTTCCTTGTTTGTTTCAAATTCATTCATCAATCAAAATATACATGATTGTTTGTGTTTATTTTTGATTTAATCTTTGGAGTTCAATATGTTTCCAACATTCAAGCAGATTTGTTGGTTGAAGAGCTAATTTCTTCTTATATTATGTAGTTTTTGGTATCTACTGGCAGAATTGAAAAATGGGTCAGTCATTGGGATGTTTTCAAGTGGGTCAATCAACTGTGGCTGTGAAAGAACAATTTGGCAAGTTTGATGAGGTGCTTGAACCTGGATGTCACTGCGCGCCCTGGTGTTTCGGCTACAAAGTAGCTGGTAAACTCTCACTGCGTGTGCAGCAACTAGATGTTCGCTGCGAAACTAAGACTAAGGTTATTGTTCTTTATCTATGCTCTTGCCTTTTAGTTTATGTTTATTAAACTTAATGTAACAAATTTTGTTTGTTTTTTCTATCGGCAAATGTTGTTTTAAATTATAGTTTCTTGATATCTTAGACTGAATTTGGACTTTGCTTCTTGTATTGTATGGAGTATGGACCACTGAAACCAATTTTTATTTTGGAACTTTTTTGTCATCTTCACTTGTTGTTTTCAGTGTTTGAAAATGAAATTCCATTGCTATGTAAAACTCTTTTGATTCCCATCATTTTGTGCTTTTATATTAAACTCTGTTTCTATCATTCTGCTGTTTCTAGGACAATGTCTTTGTCAATGTGGTTGCATCTGTTCAATATCGTGCCCTGGCAGACAAAGCAGCTGATGCTTTCTATAAGCTGTCAAACACTAGGGGACAAATCCAATCCTATGTTTTTGATGGTAAGCTTAAAGTTTAAAATTGTACAAGTTTACTTATTGTATACTCAATTATCAAGCTATATATCATATGAATAGTTTCAGCCTTTTTTTGGGCAACAAAAATCTGTAAGCTACTTTTGATCTAAGAACTAACCAGTATATTATTATATTTGCAGTTATCAGGGCAAGTGTGCCAAAACTGAACTTGGATGCTGCCTTTGAGCAGAAGAATTCAATTGCAAAAGCTGTGGAAGAGGAGCTTGAGAAGGTAATATATTACTTTGATTTATAATATAATGAATCAAGTGATCCTTTAGTCTGAATCATTCTTCATTGTCCATTCTTCCTTTGCAGGCTATGTCTGCTTATGGTTTTGAAATAGTACAGACACTTATTGTGGATATTGAGCCTGATGTTCATGTGAAGAAAGCAATGAATGAGATCAATGCAGGTAATTAATATTGGAGGTCCCCTGATTGAAATTTATATTTTGGAGGCTAGTCAAACCATTTGTCACCAACATTGGTTCATCTATATATGTCTAAGTCTAGTTGCTTGTTAAGGAATAGTATAATATTAAATTCCAGAATATAACAATGGGATGTTGCGTTTAGTGTAAGTCCATATGCTTGATCAACAGTTGAAGTATCGGTTCTAAATTTCCTTTCTTTTATCCTAAACTGTCACAACAGCTGCTAGATTGAGGGTGGCAGCAAATGAAAAGGCTGAAGCTGAGAAAATACAGCAGATCAAACGAGCTGAAGGTGATGCAGAGTCAAAGTACTTATCAGGACTTGGCATAGCTCGTCAGCGCCAAGCAATCGTTGATGGGCTGAGGGATAGTGTGCTTGCTTTCTCTGAGAATGTTCCTGGAACAAGTGCCAGAGATGTCATGGATATGGTCTTGGTGACTCAATATTTCGACACCATGAAGGAGATTGGAGCATCTTCTAAGTCTTCCTCTGTTTTCATCCCACATGGACCTGGTGCAGTTAAGGGCATATCGTCGCAGATTCGAGAGGGGCTTCTTCAGGCTCAGGCTACTGAGAAGTAGATGATCATAGGGCTTTTGATTAATTGACTTTATGAAATGTTCAGTTTTTAAGTAGAATATTTTACAAAGACAAATATCTCAAGTATCTTTCAGATGATGAATTATCATCATTTTAGGAAATGGGTATGGGTATTTTTTTTTTTTTTTGAAAATGGAAATGGGTATGGGTATTAAACATAGAATATTGTGGCTTATTAATGCAAGTATATCATTTTAAGTAAAATATTAATCTTTCTATTAATTTTAAGTATATCATTTTAAGTAAAATATTAATCTTCCTTGCAAATTCCCCCCCTTTTCTCTTTGGTTGCTTGTTCTTGAAAGAAAGCTAAACTTTGATTGGTCTTTAAGGACAATTTCTTTGTTTTTTCTCTGCTCAAATGGACAATTTGTCATGTTAAATAAATAGAAAGCGTGACGTGAACCCCAAAGTCATCAAAATATGATAAGAATTTACCAAAAATACAAAAGAATACCATCATTAGCTACATTAATTAAACAATTACAGCAAAGAGTTAATATATGCATTTATTTGTATCTTGGGGTTGATATGAATATCTCAACATCAATTGACAACCTACATATACTTGCTATATTTAACAATTCTTGACTTTTATGCATCAAATTATTAAAAGAAGTGGCAGTGGCTGTAGCAAATTAATGGAATTAATTACATTAAAGCAAGACATTATCTGCTGACTTGAAATGTTTTCATTGGTTGGAAACTTGGAATAGGGACCACCTAAAAAATAAAAACCTATGAATCTTGGAATAGGACTATTTAAAAGTAAATACTAGTATAGTAGTATACTTCAAATAAAAAAAGTAAATACTAGTAGAATTTTAGTGAATTGCATTTTTTTGGACTAATACGGCTGGCAGATTTATGTTTATCCGGTTATATCTATGCTGGTATTATTTATATGATCACCCATTCTTTCCTTTTGCACTTCAAAGTTTTATTAAACTCCTCTTACTGGTAAGTTTTCTCTTCTTTTAGTGCCTGTGATCTTCTAAAAGCTTTTTATATCTCAGAAATTTCTCTTAATGCTGAATTGTTCTTTGGTCTTAGTAGTTCTTCTCTATGATCCCTTCTAAAGAGACCAGTCTTCAAAGGAAATCCTCTCTTTTTGTTTGAAGGGGTCACGTATGAATTATGAAGAATTTTTATAGCAGAATTATATGTTTTTCTGTCTGTTATTACTTTGTTTCTGGTCTGATATGGTTTTCTTTTCTTGTGGCCTTTGTCTGTAGGAATTTTCCATAGAAACAAACATCATCAGCTAAAAAAGAAAAGAGAGAGAGATGGGCAACCTGTTTTGCTGTGTACAAGTTGACCAGTCAACAGTTGCAATCAAGGAAAGATTTGGGAAATTTGATGAAGTTCTTGAGCCAGGATGCCATTGCTTGCCTTGGTTTCTTGGAAGCCAACTTGCCGGCCATCTCACTCTTCGGTTACAGCAGCTAGATGTGCGTTGTGAGACCAAGACTAAGGTTTGTTTTCTCTTTTCCATCTTAAACTATATATGCATCAAAATTTCCTTCCTCAAAATTCCACAATGTAAATTGCCAAATATTTTGTTTTTGATCCAAAATTGTGTTGTGCTTGTGCAGGATAATGTGTTTGTCAACGTTGTTGCATCTGTACAATACCGTGCCTTGGCAGAGAAGGCCAATGATGCTTTCTACAAACTCAGCAACCCAAGGACACAAATTCAAGCTTATGTTTTTGATGGTATGATATGAGACAAAAACAAGACTTATTGTTATATTTTTTTGTCAAAATGGGACCAAGAAACTAATTTAGCTTCAATTTTCTTCATTCTTTAGTGATCAGGGCAAGTGTTCCAAAGCTGGATTTGGATGATGCTTTTGAGCAAAAGAATGACATAGCTAAAGCTGTTGAAGATGAGCTTGAAAAGGTAAAAAAAGAAAAAATTACTTATGTTAATTACCGGTAGGTAGATTCCTGATGGTCATATCAAATGTATTGATGAGCAATTTGGCTTTTTGTGATAAAAAGGCTATGTCTGCTTATGGGTATGAGATTGTTCAGACCCTAATTGTTGATATAGAACCAGATGAACATGTGAAAAGGGCTATGAATGAAATTAATGCTGGTGAGTTATTGTTTGCAATTTGGTCCCTCTATCTATCAATTATCTTAAACCAAATCTTTGCATTTCTGAATAAGTGAAATAATTTTCACAGCTGCAAGGATGAGAGTGGCAGCAAACGAGAAGGCAGAGGCTGAGAAGATTATACAGATCAAGAGGGCAGAAGGAGAGGCTGAATCCAAGTATCTCTCAGGAGTTGGTATTGCCAGGCAGCGTCAGGCAATCGTCGACGGTCTCCGGGACAGCGTGCTTGGCTTCTCGGTCAATGTTCCTGGAACAACTGCTAAGGATGTTTTGGACATGGTTCTTATTACCCAGTACTTTGATACCATGAAGGAAATTGGTGCTGCCTCCAAATCTTCATCCGTGTTTATCCCACACGGACCTGGAGCGGTTCGAGACATTGCAACCCAGATCCGGGATGGGTTGCTTCAGGCATCTCACCATCAAGAATATTTAGAATAAAAAAGCCTTCCTTGGCTGTTAAAGGCTGCTCTTATGATAAAAATCAAAATATTATGTCCATAAATATAGATATCCTACAAGGGAACTATCCTTTGGTGTGTTGGGTGTAAACCTACTTCCAGTTACTTTGTCTATAAATATGAATGAATGCAATTTGCTGCTTGCAAAGGTTACCATGTGTGCCTGTAAACCAAACAAAGAGGCTAAATCCGAACTAAAAACTCAAAACTTAGAAATAAACATGTAATTCATCCACCTCATTTAAGGGATGATTAAAAAAGTAGCAAGAAACAGGTGATCCACCTCATTTAAGGGATGATTAAAAATGTAACCACATAGTTTTAAACACTATGCCCCCTCTATTTTTTTTTTTTCTGTTTTTTATTTTTACAATGAAAAACCATTGACATTAAAGAGTAGATGGCAACACCATGAAAGTCAGTGTTAACTGCAAACACTGCAAAATTCTACGCCTACCATACTCTTCCAAAATGAGCAACAAAACCTCAAGGCTTGAGTGCCAAAGCAAATCCAACCTTGGCGCTCTTGTCAATGGCCTTGGAATCCACCTCTCCAGAGACAGTAAAGAGTGATTTTGGGCGCCACTCGTGCTGAACGAGAGCACTTGCCTTGCCAGCATTGTTCACGCGTGCCTTGACAATGGTCTTTGCATCCAATGCATGCTGTGTCCCCACAGTGATGGTGTTCTCATTGGTGGAGAAGCTATGGGTCAGCTCAGCACCAACAGCAGTAAAGGGATTCACAATATGATAGTAGGATGCATTAACAGAGTCACCCTTCTCATTCCTGCATCAATTAACAGAAAATAGTTATTAATAACTGAAGCACATATACTCCAACAATTCAAGGCACCAAAAGAGGGTTTATATAGAACAGATTACATACAGAGCCAATGAAGCAATGAGATCAGCATTGGAGAAGCTAAATCCAGCATTGCATTTGGTGAAGTTCCCAGTCTTCGTATCAAACGAGAGATCGGTACCAAGTGCCAGAGCATTAGTTCCAAGAACACCTGATAAGTTAATTACTGGATTCGCAGTCAACCCAATGCTTGAGCTTATCCCAGCATAGTCATGCAAATACTGGAGTTCCATCTGGTACATAATCACAAACAAAAAGATTTTTAGCTTGCTCATAAAAACCATGAAAAGGTTCAAGTGAGACAGGTTTTTTATCCATGTTCTTCAGAAGCCAAAAATAATAGGAAGTTTCTGACACTATAAATTGTAATTTCAGGACAAAATCATCTACCTTGCCAGACCTCTGATCAGGGACTCTGAAGCTTAAGATTGCCTTCACACCAGGGGCAGGTTGATCAAGAGTTATGGTGGTAAAGAGCTGATACATGATAAATTCACAAGTAAAATGAGTAATGTTCAATAAAAGAACAGATAGTAGCCACTGGAATTAAAAGGCAAAAGAGAAGAAAGGGGAACAAAAGGACTACAAACTCAATCCAAAGCAATCTTTCCAACAGTTCAAAAGTATTGGATCTCAACATTATTATATAATAATGATCAAGCACATTCCCCTATTTGATAACAACTTTCTAAACTGTAGAAGAGATTAGCAATAACAACTGATTTTCTTATAAGTTTTTTGATAAAGGAGAGACTGCCAAAACGATCTATATAACCAAGTAGCAAGAGAACATATAACCAAGCACTCAGTCAAATAAACTATAAATCGACAACAGAACAGATGAAATACTTACATTGGAGTTGGTGTCCACTTTGATATCAGTGGTGACATTCCTATTCTTGAGCTGGGTGTTGACATCAGCCAGAAAGAGATCGCCTTTCTTTGTTCCAGCAGAGGTGATAGCCTACAAGTAAAAGGGCAAAAAACAGAATCCACCCACACAAATGCCAAAGAATTTATTAAGGTTCTACTAGCCATAGCAGATATTAAAAAAAAAAAAAAAATGAATACCTCAGATATATAAGAGGGTGATATAACCTTGAAAACTTCAAAAAGCATGTAAAATCTTTCAACATTCAAGCATTAATAGTTAAAACAGTAACAGGCAGAAATAGACTGAATTCAGCTACTATAATAACTTCCGAAATCAAGAATCTCCAAAAAGGAAAAAAAAAAAAAGCAATAATTTTGAAAGTGAAATTTAGATAATATCTAAAAAGTTAGCTTCAGTCTACAATGTTTCATCTAGCAAGACATGCATTGAACAAATTTGAAAGAAAATGTACTAAAATCAGCAGTTATACACTAATAAGTAAAAGACATGCATATTTTACAAAAATTTAAACAAATAAAAAGAAAATCCAAAAAGAAAGCTTACAAACCCAATGTTTCATCAAATGTCACCAAATCAAAACTTGGGTTCATCGAAACAAAGCATAAACAAGCAATTTCTCAACAGAAAAGATAATTTTGAGAACAATGACCGACCCAGATAACAAAAACGAAACCTTGACGAAAGGAGAAAAAAAAAGAAGGAAAAACTTACAACACCAGTATCAGAGATGGTGGTGAGAGTGAACTTTTGGTCAGTCTGATAATCCTTGTAGAGAAGATCTAAGAATACAAAAAATGCAAAAGAAAAAAAAAATCAGCTTCCCAAAAATGAAGTATAAAAATTCGTATTTTGGTTGAGAAAATCGTATTTCGATTACCTCTGGCTTTCTTGCCAATATCAGTGTAGAGACCTGGACCCTTGGACATGATTGTTATTTGCTTTTCTTTCGAATGAAATTTACCAAAATGAGATCGAGAAGGAGCAGTTTGAAAAGCAAAAACGAACAGGAGGAGAAATAAATAGGAGAAGCCAAAACCCTAATTTCACCTTTCTTTTCGGGGGTTTGGGTTTTTGGGGGTTTTGTTTAAAATATTATTTTATTATATAGTAAAAGGATTTGGACCGTTAGATCTAGGAGGTGAGTCGGTTTCTAGATGTTTCGACCGTTGATTCATTGACTAAATATTTATTTTACATTACAATCGTAAGTACTTGATTAACAAGCATAATTTTTGCCTCTTACTTTACGTGGACAAAAAAATAAAAACAAAAAAAAAATAGCGAAAGAAACTCCAGTCAGAACTTGACCAACAAGAATGGGTTTTAATTTTTCATATATTTTTGGTACAATCATTTTTATTCTTATCTCATTTGATTTTTATAATGGATATTTTATATGTTTCACGATAAGGAATTCATGTAAAATGTGCTGCACACAAGAAGATGAAAATGAAATCACCTCTGTTGGAATTATTAAGAAATTAGCCCATTATTACATCACTATTCTCTTTTTGGTACAAATTACATCACTATTCACATTACTAATAAATTGTTCTTTTTCTTATTTTTAATTCTTATTATGGCATAATATGACACACTCTCTTTTCTCCTCCTTGTGAGTAGTATCTGTATCTTTTTGTCCTTTTTGAGAAATCATCATTTTTTATTTATTTATTTATATAATAATTATGAAACAAAGCACTGAAAAGAGGGCTCAATTAATCAAATTAGAAGATTAAGATGACAAGAAGGAAGAAAAGGGTCAATTTTATGTCATGCCTTGGACATATTTAACATTCAAAACAAAGAAACACCAAAATTTGTCCTAAGAGTGGGTAAAAATCAAGTTATGAATAAGATGAAATGGATAAATTACTGGGGAGGGGGAGTGTAGATTGTAGATTGTGGGTGAGGCATGTAAAGTATAGAAATAGTTGTTTGATGAACATATATATTCACAAATCACAATCACTAGGTTGATTCAATGAAAGGGTATTGAATAATTTGAGAAATGAAGGAGTTGATTATGATGATGAAGTCTTTGATTACTAATATTTCAATTTCAAATGCTCCTATAGTTTTATTAAACCTTAATAAAAACGATGAAGGCAAAGCTCAAGAAGTAGCTGAAGTTTCAACAACAAAATTACTAGTTTGATGCAGAGATGCAATGGCCAAAGCTCTGCCTCAGCGGAAGCATTGATCATGTGATTGTGAATGTGATGCCTAGGGGAAAAAAAAAAACTTTAATCATAATAAAGTCTCTTTTTTAACTATTGTAGGAAATTTTTATAATGACATAGGCAAACCTATGAACAACAAGAGATTACTATATCAGAATAAGTTCTCTTTTTTCAAAATTTCCCATCCTTCATGCATTATTGTTGTAATTTACTATCTTTGAAAAACTTGTTCTGTCTGTTTAATGCATGAGAGCATTAGCTTAGCCTCAACTACTCTTCAACTCGTTTGCATTTCTGAATTCTGCTGCAATTCAGTTTCATTTCCTTGGTACACTGAAAGATCAAACAGAAATCTCTTCAAGCTTCACCCAAGGTTTGCAACTTGCCTTCTTCACACCATTTTTTGGGACAAACGTTGCAAATTTTAGTTATTTTTTCTTCTTTTTCTTCAGAATCTCTTGCTAAAGTTGAAATCTCGTCCATCTAAGCAAGAACTTGACTGATTGACTCCTACTCTATGAAGTTGCTTTATTTTATGTCTTAGATTTGTTTAAGAGAGCCGTTCATGCTTTTTTGTACCGTAATTAAGCTTTATCTCTCCAACAAAATCTGACAGGCAAGAAATGGGATGCATATAACTGGTTTGTTGCATTCAAAATGTCTTTTGTTTGTCATTGTTAGACAGATCTGTTGTCAAATGTCAAGAAACAGGGGAATTTGCAGTCAACAGATGAACAGATCAGTAGTATTATTGCATTTTTCAGTTTTGTGCAAGTAAACTATGAATATACTACTAACCCTTTGTGTTTCATAGTTGTTTTGCAAGGACAAACAAAAGTAATGGCTCCTAAAAAACAAGGTAGAAGCAATGGCCATTCACCCCATTTCTTTAAGGTAGTTTTGGCAGATGCCCTTCGGGAAGGCAAACTTGTAAGTCTCTCTTACTGTCTCTTTACTGCAATTAAGAATTTCTTCAACTTGTTATTTTGATATATAGCTGAAAGAAACCCATATGAAATGTAATAATGAGAGTAAATGGAGAATTAAGATGTATAATGGTAGCAAGAGAATTATATATGTAATTAGCTCTTTGATTAGAGGGTTTTTAATCTTTGGCTAACAGGAAATTCCTAAAAAGTTTGCTGGACTCTATGGGAATACCCTGTCGAACCGAGTAGTCCTAAAGGTCCCAACTGGTGCAGAGTGGGAAGTAAAACTAGCAAAAAGTAGTAATGGTAAAATTTGGCTGCAAAGAGGGTGGAAAGAGTTTGCAGACCATTACTCAGTGGAGCCTGGACATTTCTTGGTTTTCAGATATGATGGGAGTTCCCATTTCGATGTCATCATATTTGACAAAAGTGCTTCAGAGATCCAATATGAACCCTATGCCAGTGACAATGAAGAAGAGACTGAGCAACAAGAGGAAAATTATATTGAAGATTCTGATGATTCTGATGACTCAGTAATGATCATAGATGACATTTCCACAGGCAGACAAGAGAAACCCCAATCAAAATGTGGCAGGCCACCAAATAAGAGGATATTGAAAACAAAGCGTCGTGAATTGACTCCTAGTGAAAAATCAAAACTTCTTCAGAGAGCTGGTTTCAGTTCCAAGAATCCATACTTTATAGTTGAGCTAACACCAACATATCTTAGTAATTACTTGGTAAGTTATCCATTAAAGATCATACTAGTAGTAGTAGAATTCTTTTCTTTTCATTATATTTCTCTTCTGATCATTTTATTAATGTTATATTCTTTTTTCTGTTTTTTTTGGTTTGGTGGCAGCTTATACCCACAGTGTTTGCCAGGAGACATTTGAAAAAGCATGGTGATATAGTACTTAAATCTAAAGGGAAAACTTGGTCTGCATCTTGCTTTATTACTTACCAAGGAATTAACAGACTGCCATACGTAAGACTCCATTGGCGTAAATTTGTACAAGATAACAAGTTAACAGCTGGTGATATTTGTGCTTTTGAGTTGATTAATCGCACGGAAATCACATTCAAAGTATTCATAGACAGAGGTAAGGAGGTAGAGTTTGAAGGAACTCGAGCTTCTTCACATGTTTCTTGTCCTGTAAGGAAAGAAGCTGGAACCTCATCTACTCATCAAGGATCAACTCTTCAAACACCTCCTTTCAGACCATATCCAAATCCAATTTGTTTGGTTACCTTACAACAATCACATGCTCACAAGTATTACTTGGTTAGTTCTTCATTTGATCCCTCATTCAATTTAGCAGATGATGAAATGTGTTAAACTTTTTTTTTTCTCTTGCAATCAGAATTTACCAGAAGAATTTGCCAGGAGATGTTTTCCAAAGACTCTCAATAGTGTTGCTAATGTAACCCTCGAATGGGAAAACATGGTCAGCAGAGTGCCGTCAGCAACGCATTTTCTATGGATGGAAGGCATTTGTCCAAGATAATAATCTGCAGGCTGGTGATAATTGTGTCTTGGAGATGGTGAAGGAAAGCTTTAGAATCTTCTTCAATGTATTCATTTTCAAGGATTTTGAAGATATGGGAGGCCACACATCACCAGGTGTGTACATCTATCTACATCAGCTGCTATAAATCCAATGATCCTTTTGATTCATAGTTGACTGAATTGCTTAGGTTTTGTTTTGATCATATTCCTTAAACTGGAAAACTATGTTAACAAGTTTAGGTTCAAAGAGAATCATGGCTATGGCTATCAATACTCAATCTGATCATTGAAGCTAATGACAAAGTTAGAATATGTAGCATTGCATAATGAAGTGATGCATTAATTTGTTCTTGTTGTAGGATTTACTCTGGAACCTATAACCTTGGCCTCACAGTCTCATACAGCTCCTAGCAAACAGCCGCATAAAGCTGCCAGCAGCAAACAAACCTCAAAGCGACCAGTCTTCAAAGGAACTGAGGGGGCATCATCACGCGTGAAGAAGAAGGATCTGGTATAACCTCTATAAGCTTATTATTATTGAAACTTTACATACATATATACTTCAATCAGCCTTGCCTTTCAATTGATTTCCATATGCGCTAGTACAAAATTATGATTTTGTAAGTTTCTAGATATGTTGCATAGGGACTTAGTTTCTTTGAATTACAGGCTTAGTGACAAGATATTGCAAGTAGCTAGTTTGGTTTGATTATCCAACTGAATGTTGAAGAAAAGTTTTGGTTCAAGGACAAGACGCGGCTATTGGAATTATTAGAATTTGGACCATTTAAAGCCAAACTGTAGGCACTTTGCTAAACAGGCTGATATATATTAGGCAGATTGAGATATTGTCATATTGAATTGGGTACAACTTCTGTTATCTGCTGCCATGCCTTGTTACTAATGCAGTCAGCTCTAAGATTTGCAGGGATTTGATGATAATGATCTTCCACAGAAAAGCAAAAGGCGTTTATAGCTTCGGGGGAAGGAAATCGCTCTACTGATGCCTTAGCACGTAGGGATTAGCAGCAGCTTTATCAAAATATCCACATTCAGTGGAATCTCTATGTTCTGTTTTCATGTTATGTTTTGTAGGAGTGTTAATTAATCCACCATACTTTATCAACCCCATTGTTGCATCTGATGCCATGGGGGTGTGTTGTTTCCTACTCTTTTACCTTTATGCAATGAACAATCCTTTTCTACCAAAACAAGAAAGTTATCCTTAAACGTCTGAATCATTCACATAAGGTTTGGGTTTTGGAATATTGATAGATTATACAAAGTAAGTGTATAATTGAAAAGCTATCTAGGACATAGCTCAGAAATTGAAGCTTCATTGTTGGATAACGGCGGTAATATTACTTGATTTGAGGATTGGGTGGATGAATTTGTGCCCAATGAAGAAGAAGAAATGCCAAGTTGAGCAATGTTAAGAAATGCAGGTTTTGAGGGAGTTGGGAGGCTGCTTGAGGAGCCATTGAGCATTAAAGCAACTGTGGCTTTATATCCGCTGTATGTTAACAATTATAAATTAGTAGATCATTTTCATTCTCAACAATAAGGAATTAACCTTGTGATTTTACTTTACTTTTGTTTGTTTGAATATTAGAATATGAGGGCATCAGGCATGTACATAAATAGGCCATTTTGGTACTCACTAGGTTCCTACCATTCTGCTTGTATGCCCTCTGACTCATCCTGTACAAACAAAGCACTCAAATGAGGGCTTAACTAATCAAATTAGAAGTTTAAGATGACAAGAAGAAAGAAAAGGGTCATTTCTTATGTCATGCCTTGAAAAATATTTAAAATTCAAAACAAAGAAACACCATAATTTGGTCTAAGTGGGTAAGAATTAAGTTACGAATAAGATGAAATGGATAAATTACAGGGGAGGGGGAGTGTAGATTGTGAGGCATGTAAAGTATAGAAATATATAGTTTTTTGAATGAATATATATTCACAATCACTAGGTTAATTACTTAATTCAATGAAAGGGTATTGAATAATTTGAAAAATGTTTGAGGCAGAGATATGCAAGCAAAGGCCAAAGATCTGCCTCAGCGGAAGCATTGATCATGTGATTGTGATGCCTAGAAGAGAGGTGGGGGGCTTCGGCTGTCACTTTAACTAACTATTGTAGGAAACTTTTATCATGACATGGACAAACCTTTGAACAAAAAGAGATTACTATATCAGAATAATTTCTTTTTTTCAAAATTTTCCATCCTTCATTGCATTATTGTTGTAATTTACTATCTTTGAAACTTTAGTAAGAGATTCTGAAGAAGAAGAAGAAGAAGAACTAAAATTTGCAACCTTTGTCCAAAAAAATGGTGTGAAGAAGGCAAGTTTCAAACCTTGGCTGAAGCTTGAAGCTTGAAGCTTGAAGAGATTTCTGTTTGATCTTTGAGTGCAACAAGGAAATGAAACTGAATAGCAGCAGAATTCAGAAATGAAAAGGAGTTAAAGAGTAGTTGTGGCTAACCTAATGCTCTCGTTAAACAGACAGACAAGTTTTTCAAAGATAGTAGTTGTCCACATACATATATACTTCAATCAGCCTTGCCTTTCAATTGATTTCCATATGCGCTAGTACAAAATTTTGATTTTGTAAGTTTCTAGATTTTGTTGCATAGGGACTTAGTTTCTTTGAATAACAGGCTTAATGCCAAGATATTGCAAGTAGTTTGGTTTGATTATCCAACTGAATGTTGAAGAAAAGTTTTGGTTCAAGGACAAGACATGGATGGCTATATATTGGATTATTAGAATTTGGATCATTTAAAGCCAAACTGTAGGCACTTAGCTAAACAGGCTGATAGAGATATTGAATTGGGTACAACTTCTGTTATCTGCTGCCTTGCCTTGTTACTAATGCAGTCAGCTCTAACATTTGCCTCATCTCTAATTGCAGCAATCTGATGATAATGATCTTCCACAGAAAAGCAAAAGGCGTTTATAGCTTCTGGGGAAGAAAATCGCTCTACTGATGCCTTAGCACGTAGGGATTAGCAGCAGCTTTATCAAAATATCTACATTGAATGGAATCTCTATGTTGTGTTTTTATGTTATGTTTTGTATTGAGTAATCCACCATACTTTATCAACCCCATTGTTGCATCTGATGCCATGGGGGTGTGTTCACTGTTGTTTCCTATACTCTTTTACCTTTATTGTTGAAGAAAGTTATTCTTAAAGGTCTGAATCATTCATAAGGTTTGGTTTTTGGAATGATAGATTATACAAAATATAAGTATAGAATTCAAAAGCTACCTAGGACATAGCTCAGAAATTGAAGCTTCATTGTTGGATAACGGGGCCGAAGGTTAATATTACTTGATTTGAGGATTGGGTGGAATGAATTTGTGGCCAATGAAGAAGAAGACATGCCAAGTTGAGCAATGTTGGTAATTCCCATAAGAAATGCAGGTTTTGAGGGAGCAGGGAGGCTGGTTGAGGAGCTATTCAGCATTAAAGCAACTGTGGCCATGGTTGGTCTTTGAGCTACATTTTCTTGTATACGCATAATAGTGCAATGTGAATGCATCTCGATATCTCATCTCAATTTGATTCAACTTCTTTCCCTATAGAAATCAGTTTTGCTGTTGTGCTGAGTTTGCATCGTTTTTATTATGGGGGTTGCTAAATTTCGCCCTATTTTTGCTATTCACCGTCCCATTTTTTACACTTTTGCCCTTTGACCTTTGCCACTTTTTCACTTTTGCCCTTAGCCACGCGGAGCCTCCCCATTGGGACGGCTCTGCCACGGCTAGCCGCCCCATTAGGACGGCTCTGCCACGGCTAGCCGCCCCAGGAGGGCAGCTTGGCCATGGCTCAGCCGCCCCAGGGGGACGGCACCGGTGGGGCGGCTAGACCAATTTTTTTTTTAAATAATAATTATTTTTTAAAAAAAAAATAGCCGAGCCGCCCCACCGGGACGGCCTACCCTGGCTAAGCCGCCCCAGTGGGCCGGCCTTTTCATGGGGAAGCCGCCCCAGTGGGGCGGCCTGCCCATGGTGAAGCCTCCCAAGTGGGGCGGCTTCGCCACGGTAAGCCGCCCTCTTAGGACGGCACGGGTCCCATGGTGAAGCCGCCCTCTTAGGACGGCACGGGTCATCAGTCCTAAATTTCGTCAAAAATTGCATTTTTCTGAAATCGTCATCAAAATACGGCACATTATCGTTCATTTTTCTTAAATCGTCATCAAAATACAACACATTAACGCTATTCTACGTTCGTGATAGTTTCAAGATTAGAAAATGAAGCAAAGGGTAAAAGCGTAAAAAAACGTCAAAAATGGGGCGGTAAATAGCAAAAATGGGACGGTGTTTAGCAATCCAGTTTTATTATTGCTAAACGTAAACTGCACATTCATTACTTATTTGCAATCGAGTTAAAGCCGCTACAGGAATATTTAGAATAATTTCAATGTGGTAAAAACTATCCATAAAAAACAAACTTGTTGGTCCAATTCATAATCGAGATAAATAACCGGTAATTCAGGACAGGGACTCTGCTCAAACAATGAAAACATCTGCCCACCTCCACAGAGAAGTTGAACAAATAGAAAAGTTTCACAGTTTCATTCATGTAAGAAAATCTAGTTACTGTCTCCTTATAGTTTCTAAAATCTTCATGATCCTACAAACAAATTGATAAGGAAAATGACGACTTTTAGTCGGCATTAATTCTTTGATGAAGTTGCAGGAACTACGCCCCATCTGCTAATGTCCTCTTTGATGTGCTGATATAAAGGACTGCATGATTTAAACAAAATTTACCATCATTGCCAACACAAACATATGAATAAATATTTATTAATTAAAAAAAACCATTAAAATAAAGGTAATTTTATCAAATAATTACCATTATTCCCACGAATGAAAGCATCGCCATATTTATTTTTTAACTGTCCATTCACGTATTCCTCTGTTTGCTCCATGGCTATGTTCATATATCCATCTAGGCAAGCTAGAATTCCTGCAAAATAGGGGAAAATATTAAGAACATAAACTCCCAAGTACTTTGTTGCAATAAATTGACCAAGAACTCATAACCGAATGCCGGCTCCCCTTGAGTTCTGAAAAACTTGCAGAGAAAAGGAATGACTAAATAGCCCTTTTGCCCCCTGAACTTTCGAAATCTCAGCCACTTTGCCCCCTGAACTAATAATTATGCCACTTTGCCCCTTAAATTTTCAAAATCACGCCAATTCCCCCCCTAACGTGACGGACGTTAGTCACGTGATGGCACGTGACTAACGGTACCGTTAAAATCAAACCAAAGTGCCGAGGTGGCTAAAATTTGCCTATGTGGTTTTTCCACCTCACCAAAAGTGGACCCGTCAGAGTCATCTTATTTTATTTTCTTTTCCACAAACACATGTGACTCTCCCTCTCTCCTCCTCCAAAGATCAAAACCACTTCTAAATAACAAATAACCAATAAAACAAGAACAATTGCAACTTATTATAACATAAAATCAAGAACAATTAAAATTTTTGCATAGCAAATTCAGATTCAAAGAGATGGCCAAAAAAACTTAGATTCAAAGAGGTAAAACATGTCAATAACAAAACCAAACAAAATAAACTATTGAATCATATAGAAAATGAAAACCCAAAAGAAATATAAACAATTGAATCATTTAAAATTAGAAACAAAAATTTAAGATGAAAAAAGAAAACAGAAAAAGGAAAAGGAAAATAAAGTTTTTTTTTAAAAAAAAAAACCTTCAATTCAATACTTGAATTTGGACTCAGTAAATCATGAACATGTCATCATCGAAAAAGCTAACCTGCACTTGAAACCAAAACAAGCATGGATTTTTTAAAACAAAACTTAAAGCCACCTCAATATTATACACTATAGAATACCACAACACAGGAATGCCCCATACATATAAGCGGTAGAAATTTCACTTATACCGATGGAAATGGAGAAAGCCTAGCCAGAGGGCAGCAAACCAAGGGATGAGCTCTATGGAGAGAAATTCCAAGTTTATCTTCCATATTGGCAGTACCCTTTTCTCCATCAACTTTCCAATCAAAGCATTGTATTGCTATCCCAAGTACTGTTGGGACGACTTGCAGCGCCAATGAAGCTCCAGGGCAACTTCTTCTGCCACTCCCAAATGGCAGCAGACTCAAGTTTTGTCCTCTCAAATCCATAAACTGGTTCCTCTCAAAGGCTTGTCCCATTGCTTTGGGTCCCTGGCAAGAGCCCACACATTGACAAGGAGCCTGGTTCCCTGTGGAATATCATATCATTTTGGGCAAACAGAGATGTGATGGCATCGGCGGTTACCAACCATGGATACATCGGAAGCACAACTATCTTTACTATTAGTCGCTTGAAATGCCCTCAGCCGCAAATGGTGGCCATAGATCTGGTGGTTTAGAGGCTGTTCTAGGCGGATTTGTGGTTAGATTTGGGTTCAGTGGAGAAGAGAAAAGCAAATGGCGTAATCTGGTTGGCTATCGGAAACTTTCCGATGACTGGCAGCGGTGGCAAAGGTTCCGACGATGGTGGTACACGTCAGAACGAGCGGTGGTCGGGACTGGGTTGCTGGATTTTCAGTTGATAAGTTCTCTTGCTTGTTCATGGTGTTCTGTTCATAGTTGGTTCTTAGAAAATTAACTTGTTTGATCCGTTTTGGGCTAAGAAAAAATGAGAGAGAAGTTAAAAAAAGGTAAGAGATTTTAATTTAATTTCCTTTTTACTTCCGTAATTTTCTTTATAGTTTTCTCTGTCTCTTTCCTTATTCCTTCCCTTTTTTAGTTTTTTTAATAATTTAGGCAGGATTTTTCCTGTTTTTGGGCTCACCTATAGCTGACGTGGAAGATCCACGTCAGCATGAAATGGTCATGTCAGCTTATAACCGAGGATTAGACAGAACAGTAATTGGCGTGATTTTGAAAATTTAAGGGGCAAAGTGGCACAATTATTAGTTCAGGGGGCAAAGTGGCTGAAATTTCCAAAGTTCAGGGGGCAAAAGGGCTATTTAGTCGAAAAGGAATGGGCACAAAGTTTACACATTCACCACCACTAATTATACATTCCAGAAAGAGAAGTTCATAAATACACATAATGCACACTATACCTTTACACATCTTATGACAAAGGAAGGAAAACACTGGGGAACACAAATAAACAACAAGAACGGTAGATTTAAGAAAGTTCAGATTTAAATGCCTCACTGCTACATTCACTTGTTCAATCTGAGAATTTACTCTTTCAAATACCCTATAATTGATAAACAATAGCAAGTTGTTTTAAGCAAATTAATTAATCACATAGAAATAACAAACATATCTAATAAATGCCAAGCAATTTCAGTGGAAAATATACAGGAGATGATTAATAATCTCCAAAGGACATTAAAACCATCCTAAATTATCATAGAAACTATAATAAGACAGTTAAGAAATCAACAGATACTTCCATTTCCAGAGAGTTTGAGCAAAACTCGACATATAGCAATCAAACCTTAAACCCCAGATTCAAAAGCACAATGGAAAAGAATAACAAGTGAAAGGGAGTGGCAGAGAGACCGACCTCTATAATCAACACCAGAATTCAGTTTCACGACAACTGGTCGCCCACGAATAGATTTGAGGAAATCCCCAGGTGTTTTTGTAGTTGTTGACCCTTTCTCTGCTGCTCCACTCATCTTCCTTGTTGTAATTTAATTCTACACCAGAATTTTACTATAGTACACTCCTACAAACTACAAAGACAGTTTAAACTTTAAAATCATAAAATTTAGCTGCAATGAATATGCAAATATAAATATATGTATGCATGAAATCCTGTAAGAATTTTAGAGAAAATATAAGAAAAAAAACTGACAATGGCAAAAAAAAAAAAGGGTTTCCCTCACTGTCAACTCAGGCTACTTGAACAATCAAAAACTTTAAACAGTAACCATAGCATAAACTGAAACTCAATACCCACTAAATTACCAAATTGTCAACATTAATGATATTTAGGGAAATAATTACAAGTAATAACAGTGAAGTTTTCTCTTATTGAAGAAGGAATTCCAAATCCATACCCATGTTTGAATGACTCTGAAGACTAACCTTTTCCCCTTTTACTAGGGCTGAAGCAGCAAAACCCAAAAAGCAACAAAAAAGAAAGAAAGAGAAAACCTTAAAAATTGTGCGAGATTACCTGTGAGGGAAAGAAGCGAGAGATGAGGGAGGCAGGGGAAACCGGAAAGGGCTAGGCAATCGGGGATGGGAGGAGTGGGTTCGTCGGGGATCTGGCCGTATTGGACGGGAAAGGGAGAAGAGTTAAAAATCGAGGAATGGGAGGACAACACAAATGAGCAAAGTCCACACAAAACCCACTTAACAATAGTTTTTTCTTTTTTTGGCATCAAAAGTCAAAAGTCAAAACCCACTTTAACAATAGTTAGGCAATAGTTAGGACTTAGGAGTATTAATTTTTACTCTGTTTTTTTTTTTACATAAATTTTTACTCTGTTAATGGTATGTACTGTTACCTTGCTGATTATAAATTCAAGATATTTACTTTTTTTGTGAAAAAATTAAATATGTACATTACTTATAATTAATTATAATTGCCTAATTTTGCCAAATTGTTGTAAAAAAAAAAAAAAAAGAAAATACTAATGAGCAGTACAACAACTCAATTTGTCATCATGTACATATTCTAATTACGAGTTTATAATCAAATACAAATATATAATTCTAGTTCTACCCAAAAAAATAATTGCTTAGACGCAATAAATATCAAAACAAACATTAACACACTAACAAGGATATATATAGTAATTGAAGCCTTAGACAGGGTGTGTTTGACTTTTGTATTGCTTGGGTAATGGCATCACAAATTCTAGTGCCTGGTTGCAAGGGCATTGGAAGGGAGATTGAGTGGGTATTATTGTCTTGAGCATCATAATAACTGTAGTCATGGTTGGTCTGTCAGTTACGTTTTCTTGAACACATAATAATCCAACGTGGATGCATCCAAGTATTTCATTTCTGTAACCATCACTCAAACTTGGATCAATGAGATTCCACACTGTCCCTTCTCTCCAATTTTAACTGAGATTATAACACCAAAACTGAATACATCAGATCAGATTTAACTGAGAATTGCCCCTGCAAAGCATACTCTGGTGCCATATATCCCACTGCATATGAACACTTCTAATGTCAATCAAAGATAGGAACGGATTATGGATGCAACTGAATATTGATTACTAAAATTTGATGCTTGCAAGGTTCCCGCAATCCTACTGGTATTGCCTTGTGTTTGATCCTGTGCAAACAATCTTGCTAACCCAAAATCTGCAATTTTAGGGGTCATCTCTGCATCCAACAAAACATTGCTTGCTTTAAGATCACGATGGATTATTCTAAGCCGAGAATCTTCGTGAAGATAAAGGAGACCACGAGCAATGCCTCTAATAATTTTGTAACGGATTTCCCAATTCGACTGTGCACGCTTGACTCCATCTGTATCATTTGTTCACACAAGCTTAAGGTTAAACAGATTTACTAAATAAAATTATAGATCTTCGCCTTCTTGAACATTATGAGGTTATATCTGGAGCTGAGAGCTGTACCAAAAATGAAATGGTCAAGGCTTGTATTTGGCACAAACTCATAGATGAGAAGCCTTTCATGTCCTTCCAAGGAGAAACCAAGGAGCCTAACCAAATTGCGGTGTTGAAGCCTGGCCACCAATAGGACTTCATTCTTAAATTCTAGGTCTCCTTGTCCAGAATCTATAGATAGCCTTTTAACTGCAACTTCTTGTCCATCTGGAAGCACACCCTAAAGAGAATATGTTGAATCTACTTCAAGATTCATTTAATTTCTAAAGTTGATAATTAATCTCCAATTAATTAGCAGGACACTTTACCTTGTAAACAGCTCCAAATCCACATTGGCCAAGTTTATTTGAATCTGAAAAGTTATCAGTTGCAACATGAACAATGGCAAAGTCCATAATTTGCAAGGTCTCAGCCTTAATGTTGTCATCAGCTGCTGCAAAAATGGCAAATTGATTAGATGCAGATAAATTAACCCTAATTCTTTTGGCACATTGTAAACTTAATGCATTGATAATTGATTGTTGAAAGTCTTTGTTCCATTGTATGCTTTACGAACTCATATTACGTACTTACTTTCACATTTTGGCATGGTCTTTCTTCTTCTAATGAAGATGGAGATGGCGATGGTAATTACTGTTAAAAATCCAACAGTTGAAGCAACAATAATGATGATTGTATGAGTTGTGTTATTGTCCTTTCCTGCACAATTAAAAAGTAAGGGTTTCAGTCAAAATTTCTAATTGCTTTGCTCTGCATGTCTCAGTTTGCAAGCATATTATCATGTCAGGATTAATATACCATCAAATAAACCATATGGATTGCCAATTGTATGATTTATTATCTAATCATCATGATTGTTTATGAGCTTCATTCCATTTCTATAAATTTTGGCTATAAATACTCAATAGGTGTAGAGTGTAGACTGTACAATAATCAAGGAATATCCAAGTTTTTCTAGTAGATCTAATCAAATTTCACTCGTGAGAAATAAATGAATATATATTTAACATATATAATCTGAAAATTACAAATATATTTAACATAGCTTGAAGCCTTGAACCTTGAATCTAATTTATTGTGTAAATTTTGAATTAAGTCGGCTGATGCTACATTCCATCTCTGGGTCACTTATTGTTGATGTTCGAGAACTACTCAGAAGGGATTGGGATTATTGCTCCTGTCACCATACTTTGAGAGAGTGCAATTTTAGTGCTGACGAGGATTATGTTGTGCTGCGACAACCACCTCGGGAGTAGAGGTGGCAAAGTGAACCCGATCTGAAAAAAACCCACCCGAAATCCGAACCCGAACCCAATTGACTAGAAAAAGTCAACTATCCGAACCCGCCTGAACCTGAACTCGAAAAAACCCGAACCCGAAAAAGCTCAAACCTGAAAAAACCCGAATATGAAAATTTATGAAAATTTCATTTATGCCGTATAATTTTTCATATGAATAAGTTTAAAAGGTAAATTAATAAATTACACATAAAATCTGAAAAAGGTAATGACATTATTCATCCGGAAACAAAGGGGTAAATGATCTGGCCAAAACCCAAATTCAACCCGAACCCGAATTAACATGACCCAAATTCAACCCGAACCTAAATTAATATGACCCAAATTCAACCCCAACCCGATTCAAACCCAAACCCAAAAATGGCCTGAACCCGATGATGCCCCAACCCGATGACCCAACCTGACCCGCCCGTTTGCCAACTCTACTCAGGAGGTCTTGGAGTTGCTAGAAGCCGATAGCACAATAGAGGAGCAGTCAATCCTAGAAGCTACAAGATGTCTTAATTTTATTTATCTTCACGGTTTACGAAAAAAGAATATGGTTCCAAAAGAAAAAGAATTGGCTTAATGGGCAAAAAGACCCCTGAACTTACACCGAACCGTCAAATAAGTGCCTGAACTATTATTTCAGCCAAATAAGCCCTGAACTCTTTAAAAAGGCCAAATAAGCCCTGTTGCCAAGGCTAAATGCTCAAATAAGGATTAAACATTTTAAGATTTTCTCAAATAAGGATCAAAATACACAATTCAAACAAATTAAAACACATACTTAGCAAATTTTTACAAATTAGGGAATCCTTAAATGAAAACAAATGCTTCTCATACATATACGTTAAATTTGATAAAAAAAATGATATTATCATGTTAATTAAAAATCAAACCCTATTAATCAAAATAAATTCATTAAACGTAATATGATATAAAATTATCGTGTGATTTTCAATTTATATATCCCTCACACATTAGTATTAACTTATATTGTATCCAATTTGTAAAAAAATATTAAGTATGTTTTCTAATTTGTTGAAATTATGTATTTTGATCCCTATTTGAGAAAATCTTAAAACGTTTAGTCCTTATTTGAGCATTTAGCCTTGGCAACAGGGCTTATTTGACTTTTTTTAAGAGTTCAGGGGCTTATTTGGCTGAAATAATAGTTCAGGGGCTTATTTGACGGTTCAGTGTAAATTCAGGGGGCTTTTTACCCATTAAGCCAAAAAGAATTTGCACCTGTTGAACTAAAATAGTTGGGCCTTGGCAAAATATTCAGATAATGGGCCTTATGTTGTATTATTAGTATTTATAAAGCCTTTGGTCATGGCCACCCAATTAAGGCTTGGCTAAGAGGCTAGAAAAGGTAAACCCAAGTAAAGTTGGAATTTCCTACTACAAAATTTAGCCAAGGCAAAGTGGCCTAAGATGATGGCCATTGACCCCAAAAACAAAACAATAGACAACAAATTTGCAGTTCTTTTAGGTAGAAGATGGAAAATCATGCAACTTAAAATGAAAATATTGAACAAATAAACTTAAATTGATTTACCAGCTCCTCTAGTAGAGGTAGGCGGCGGTGACGACGGTAGAGGAACCGCGTTCTCGTAAAATAAGATAGATTCGAACCTCATGAAACAACTTGGGCTAAAAACCCTGCATCCCCACTTTCCAATACAGTTATATGAAACCGTTGCCTTAACCTGAGTCAAGCAACTGCCGCAATCACCCTGGTACGGCACTGCACTATCGCATATACGAACTGAAACAAACCCCTCAGTTGTAAGTTACCAGCTGCAAACTTGCGAAGGTGACCACCGTCGCGCTCAAGTTACTCAACAGCTGATCCAGTGCCTGATTGAACTGATCAGGGTTCGATGCGTTCTCTCCAGTACTGGGTTTAGGAGATTGTGGAGTGTATTCCATTTCTCCAAACATGTTCCGGTTGGCGTATCGCACCGTACAATTTTCATGCCACCCGATCGCTTCCTTGTTCATGGGACAATTTTGCTTGAGTCGGGCTATGGTTTCGTTGAGACAACTCATGCATACATCTTGGGTTCTGTCGCCCCTGCAAAGTGCCGTAGAGTAAACTTGATCAGGGTTTTCACCAGCTGACAGATTATAGAACCCATAGTTGAAATCTGTGTTTGGGGAAATGAGTTGTGAGAAGATGGAGTTGAGGTTGGCCTGGTAAGGGCTGTTTGGGGTATAGTTGCCAGGTTGGCTTATGCAACGAAAATCAAAGAATAGATCAGCTGCAAGGGTGAGAGGAATTAGGAATATTAGGAGAGCCAAATGAGTAGACGGAAGCAGTCTTGGACACTCCATTGCTATCCCAAGTTCAACAAATTTTCTTTATCAAACTTTAAGTATATACGTGCTTTTATAGACAAAAACAATTAATAATAAAATGAATGAATCAAGGTGAGATCACTTCAATATTTTCATTATTGAATAAATCAAAGTATATCAAACCTTCTTATATATTTTTTTGTAGTGTAATTAAGACGATGAAAATTTTTTTAAAGAGTTTTTACTATTCGATTGGAGTTTAATACAACTCGATTGTGAATTAATAAGTCAGAATTGAAGAGAATGTTAAATACTTATAATTAAAAAAAATGTTGATTTTACATTTTGCCAACTTGCTCAAGTTATTATGTGTATCCATGGTTTACGTATGAGCATATAATATCATGTAGTTTGAAAAATTGGAGTATATATAGGATTAATTATTCATTGAGTACAATAGTGGGCAGCAAGGACTTTGACATGGTTGAAAAACATGGCAGTTTTGTTCATGACAACTTGGTGTTCCTAGTTTGTGTCCGAGACGCGGTGTTTTCCTCCGTTTTACTATCACTCCATTTTTATTTTACTTTTAATTTCTAATCAAGGCTTCCTATTTGTGATCATTTCATCACCATTTGATCGTTTCATCACCGTTTTGAGTCCAAACGGAGCTTAAGTGTATACTCCGTTTCAATCGCTGCTCTGATAATGACATCTGTACAGTACCTAATCTAATCTGTACAGTTGCTAAACAGTGTCAATCGCATCGCTCTACTAAACGCAGCAGTGATCCATTTTTATGATTAAATAAATCTAGTGTGTATATATACTTTGGTCATTTTTAAGCGTTCTTGAAAAGAAATTGTTCAATTATCGGGAAGTCAATACTTTTGAATTGTAGATTTCACATCATATATTTTTTTTTTGGCCAAATTCACATCATATATTAAGTATACCTTTATTAACCCATACCATATTTTCCTATAGACAAATTGAAAAATAAATCAAGAAAACTAATAAGAAGAGAATTAAGGAGAATCAAGTTGATGAGAAATTCTCTTTTTCTCTCCCCAGTTCTTTAGTTTTCTTCCGAGTTTTTTTATACTCCTCCTCCTCTTGATTATTCAAGGGGAGGAGGAGGTTGATTTTATTGTTTTCTTTTTTTTGTTCAGAATAATCTCTCCAGATCTATAGATCTGTTGGTTTAGTTAAGTTTTTTGAGTCAGTTTGTTGAGTTTGAGTCAGTCAGTTAGTCACACTCTGTTAGTGTGTCTCCGAGTTTACATAGATTGAAGACAATTCATCTTAGTTTTGATATGATTTTGCTTTCAGATCTACAAGGGGGTTCTCGAGTCACTCACCTTTGTGTCGCTTTTGAAAGTTTTCTGTTGATTAAATTACACAGAAACGAGAGCGAAAGCGAAGAGGTGTCGCACGTGCTAGAGACTTATGAAGAAGGTTTGAGACTCCAAATCATCAAGATGGCTCGGGTCGTGAAGCGAGATCAAAATCTAAACACAAATGATGAATACTTTTTTCAACCTATTGTAATTTCTAGTTACTATTTTATAATTTCATTTATATAAATGAAAATTACAATATTTTTCTTTCAAAAAAAAAGTTGATGAGAAATTATCTAAAAGTTACCTTGAAAATTACCTACAAGCTTACCTAAAGCATTACTATACCATTACAAGATTACTTAGCTTAAATTTTAGACTACTTCGCATTCATTATGATAAGATTCATTGTAAGGAGATTCCTCCACTATTATAACTAAAGAGCCTCCCCATCGTTATTTGTACTACAATCACTCATGATTTAACTCCAATCATATTGCATTCTTCTCTCTCTCCTCTAATGATAAAATTATCTCAGTTCTCTTTGAAATTTTTGTTCTTGTTCATATAATTCTTTACTTTCATAACGACATAATGTGCATTATTCATTTTCTCTTTAGTTATTTTAAAGAGGAGGGATCTAGTTACACCAAGTGTAAAACTCTTGTTTTACATCCATTAATTTGGATTCTTAAATCTATCTAATCTAACAGCACCTAAGTTTAGACCAAACTCTTAACATGATTTTCTCTTCCTTTTCTCCACGTGCTCCTTCTTCTCTTCAAGACATCTCATTTCTTCCCTCGCCTACTAGAAGTGTTAGACAAGTTTATTGGGTGCCACCACCTTTGCACCATTGGAAAATCAATGTGGATGGTTCTTCTCTTGGTAAACCTGGAACTACTGGTATTGGAGGTGTGATCACTGATCAAAAATTCTTCGCGAGAAGTCATCTTGCTTATTGAGGCACTGTCTCTCATTGTCGATGCAGCTGCTTCTCCTTCTTTTAAGTTAATTCTTAAAAGCGACTCAAAGACAGTGATCTCATGGATTTTAAACCCGATGATAGGCCTTGGAAGTATAATTATCTTTTTAATAGGCTTTCGAATTTGTTGTTCATTATTGGTGATATTTCCTTTGTCCATATCTTCAGGGAAGCTATATTATATTTTGCGGACTCTATGACCAAGCTTGGTGTTTCTAGATCATCAAACTTAGTTGTATGGTTGTAATTCTTCTTCTTTAATAAAATTCCACCTTTAAAAAAAAACAAGAATTTACAATTTTTTAGAATAAAAGAAGAGCAAAATGTGATTATTTCGTTGAAATTATAATTAATTATATATATAATTATTATTTTAATATCCATTTAATTTTATTTTTGGTAAAAAAATATCCATTTGATTTAAACATATCAAGTTATGTGCAATGCATAAAAGTGAAGACTAGAATCAAAAGAATTTAACATGAGGGGCTTTGTGGCAAAAAAAAAAACTTTTTTAACAACTCGGGCAAAAAAAAAAAAAAAAAAAGAAAAAGAAAGAAGAAGACTATCTAAAAACTGATATCTATGGGTTGGCTCAGCCCACTAGGCTCTAGGCCTACAAGCCCATTTTACTTAAGGCCAGAGTGTTGCTAGGGCCCTTTTCTGTAATCATGCTTAGTCCATTTTACAAGCTCATCAATTTCCATGAGAATTTTCCCCCTCTAATTCTAAAACTCACCTCAAAAAAAATTTTAAAATAAAAAACTTACACCCAAAATCAATCAAAATGTTTATTTTTTAAAGAAAAATCAACATTTTTTTTATTTATGAAACTTTATGTGACTAAACTTTACACCCAAAACTTTTCTTTTGACCTAAAAAAACTTTTTTTTTTCAAATTTATGACCAATCATATGAGGGAATTAAATGGCATTAGAGATACCAATAGGCATGGTTAGCAAAATGTAATGTTAAATTCAAAATAAAAGTTTTTTTTCTTCTATATCATGCTAATTAAGTGGGGTAAGTATAATTTAATCAATAAACTGAAATAAATTTATAGAATAGAGGATGTGTAGATTGTGAGACATATATATATATATGCATGGTATATAGTTGACGTTTTTTTGGATGAATATATTCTGAAATCTCAATGGAAATAATATGCTGCAAAAAGAAAAAAGGGATGAAAAATTAAAATCCGATGCTTTTTTTTTTTTAAATTATTATCAGTCACATGGAAACTAGTTGGCCACATGCATTAATTATGCACCAATTGTGGACAGATTGAAGCATTTTTCTTTTTTTAACAGACTGGAGGTTTAATATATGTGGGAATGGTAGAGTAACCCTATCGAATCTTTTAAAATACTGTAAAACAAAACCAACCCCAAAAAAAAAAAAGCAGAGAATAAAATTTAATTGAAATAAAGCAGCAGCTGATGGCAATTGGCACATTAATACACATGACATTCGGATACATATGGGGTTCAATCCATGCCCTTAATTTGAACCTCATTTCGTGTATCCCAACCCCTTTCTATAACAACATATCTCTAATGTACCGGTCGAAAGTTTTCATCTAAAAACCATTGAATGGAAGATTGATAGTAATTTTTTATTTTTCAAAAATATGGTTAGATTTTTTGAAAGTTATGATCACCTCATGATCAATTTGCTGGTCTTGATGTTGCAGGTAATATTCATAAATAAACATTAAAAATTAATAATAATAATAATAATAATAAAACTTAGAAGAGTTTTTACTTCATCCAATCAGCATTAGTTAGTGCTGATTCTTTTCTATTTCTCAAAAAAGTAAACAGAACTTATAAACTAAACTATATGGTATTCTATAAATGTTTGGCTCCCGGGAAACACTCAACAACGTCAAAGAGTTTTCAGAGAAAAAAACTAAATTCTCTTTCTATATATATATATCCATCTATGAAGCTTTTGACCCTTCCCCAGAACTTGATGTTAATTTACTATTTCTGGTATGAAATTTTTCATACTGCTAATATCAGATAATACACCAATGCTATAGGTAAGGCAATAAGCATTCCAAAGATTACCCTGAAAAACCAAACACAAGCACCAAACTTAATTAATTGCTTATAATTAAGATGAATTTGAAGTTTATATATGTTATGATTTATTACCCTGTGCTCAATACATCCGGATGAACATTGTACTCTTTGGCGAAAACAAACGGAACAATCCCTTGAGGAAGAGCTGCCTGCAATGTAATTAGTTTAGATTGTTGTTTAACTAATTAGTAAAATTAGTTTCCATATATCAAGATCAAATGAATATAACTATATAAAATTAACTAACCTGTACAATTGCCACCCTCAATGATTCGCCTTTGAGTCCGAAGGCGGCTGAGGCTGCTGCCATTAGAGCTGGACCGGCCATGAATTTCAATGCCATGGCTACTGCTGCCAATCGAATACCACATGCTATTATGCTAGGCCTTGATGCCATGAACAGACCTGTAATTAAGTAAAACCAGCAGGAGTTAGTTTCAATTTGATTATTGAACCAAAGAAAGAAAGAAAAAAAAAAACTGAGTTATCATAATCATATACCTAGGCTGAACATTGCCATACCAAGTCCTCCACCTGATACTATTGCAATTGATTCTCTAATAACTGCTGGAAATTCTATGTTCCACCTACAAGAGATATGCATACCATCAATTAATGTTTAATTTTTTAACCTAAATCACATGCATGCATGATTTCGGCTTAAATTTTTCGTGTAGGTTTTTTTTTTCTACTCATGAACATGATATTTAAATGATTCAAACCCCGCCCATCCTAGAATTTTAACTGGGACATGGGAGTCCCAAGCTTTAACCATTGAGGACATTTTTCGTGTAAGTTCTTAGGTACCTGAAATGAATGCTTGCCCAAATAAGGCCAAGTATGGTGGCATGAGTATTAGGATTTGCCATGAGCTTCTTCCCCACTGTCAAGAAAATGAGCATAGCCTTGGATTTGTGTACTACTCTGCTCTGTGCCTCTTCTCTTGATCCCTCTTTCCGGTCTTGTACTCCTAACTCTCCGGCCGGGGCCTCTTGCATTTCTTAATTCAGACAATATTGAATATAACACCAACAATATAAAATAAATGTTCTTCGGGCATCAAAATCATGCCTCATCAGAATGAAATTGCCTTCATGCATGCCATATATAAATTTAATATGTTGCAATATTAAATTATGTTTCAGGTGATATTTATGTTAAGGATCTTACTTATTACACGTGCAAGAGAAATGGAGAAGATTTAACTGAAAAAGAAATCATAAAAAAAAGGGAAAAAAAAGGGAGATTTGTACAGAAACCTAGCTAATTTATAAAAGAGAGATAGAGAGAAATGTTTAGAATTGGACCCACTTGTTTTAATTCTCTTTTGTTTCTAAAGTTGACTGAACTAGCTTGAAATTGAATCAACCATAGAATTTTCTTTTTTGGCAAGTTTGGAAATTTTCAAGTTTATGAGATGAATTCATATTTATATAATATATATGAAATGCAAAGTTTGAATGTCTTACCTGTTCCTTGTGGAGGTGAAGGTGTGATTTCAGATGCTGCTTTTGTAGCATTTAGCTCAAACAAAAACAGCAGCAAATTGTACCAAATCAGGCTTTGTAAAACAATAATCTGAGCCAAAAGAGTAGTTGATTTATCCCCATACATAGCCCTTAACATTGGAATCCCCATAATTAAAGTGTTAGGCAAAGTTGACAGTGAAAGGCCAGTTATGACACAAGGCAAACCTCCCCCAGACCTAAACTTATTGATGACCAATAAGAACACAACAGCTAACAGTTTCTGAAGCAAGTCAGCAAGTATGAGTTTGAGGTTCATTTTGTAAAGGTTATTTTCTGAGATTACTTGGAAAGACAAAAGAGGGATTGAGAATTTAGCAACAAACTTATTTATGCCAGAACATTGCTCTGGTGTGAAGAGCTTCCACCTTTTCACAGAAGTGTAGGCCAAAATCATGGCAACATACAACGGGACAGTGGCGGCGACAACATGGTAGACATCTATTAGGGCAATCATGATGGTAATTGAGAGAGAAATATGAAAAAAAAAAAAACCTCTACTGATTGAAGAGTTTGTACAAGAATATAGAACTTTGGGTAATGGGAACTCTTTATATATGCTCTATTGGGTGCTTTGTTAGATATAAAGAAAAGGCAGACAGGGTTACCCTGTTTTGTAAGAAGCTTAAGGGATAAGTTTCCTTAATTACCATAATGTCCTTGGGGTTTTAAACTGCAAATCTCCTCATTATTAACTCTGCCTTTTTACATGGATTTTCTTAGCATCTACTTTCTTTTTTCTTCTTTACATTTACCTTTTTCTTTAATGTTTGTGATGGTTAAAGTATCAGATAATGTTAGACATGGTGATTATACAAGTGTAAATGAAGAACTTTTGTTATGAGTAGAAAGTCAGGGTATTTTTGTCCATCATAGGACAAAAGGTAGATTCCCAGTTTCCTTGTAGACTCATGTTATATTTTACCACTTCCTTACACATAAATGAGGGCGTGAGAAACATTAATTGCATGTAGGCTTTAATTTCCATGCATTCAATCCGAATGTACAAAAGAAAATTAATGATTTTTTGTTTTTTTCTTCTTAAGCGGTTGGTCAAAAATGGGACAAAGACAATATTTACTGCAAAATCTGATATATCTTATATGAAGATCTTATAATCCCAGTCCATTCAGTGAATCAGTCATCTTTTTTGACCTGGAAAACCTCCAAATCCAGGAGCAAAAAGAAGAATTGAATTCTGATAGTCATTCAATGAGGATCCCTATGCCTATTTTTGGCCAAATGAAGACTAATACCCATGGTTCCATTTCTTTCTGGATAGACATGATATAAATGTCATAAAAAATGTTCATGTTTCTTTAGTAAAATGGGACTTAACTACATGTTGTCAAGTGTCAACCTATGTATTCTTAGCTTATGAGTTAGATTGCTTCATAGAATTTTTTGGTATTAAGCTGAGGAAGAAGGAATAAAGAAGTGAATTGCAAGGGAAGTAATTGAAGTACTGAGATATATGACAGTGGCAGGGGAGAAGCATTTTTCTAATTATAGTTAAAAGTGTGAGAATAAGTGTTGTGATGAATTCACTTTTTAAAATGTGAAAATTTTCCATTAAAGTTCTGTTATCTCTTCCTTCATGCTATTATTTATGGGATTGGGAAAAAAAAACTCTAGTAAACACATGTAGAGGAGTTCAATGCCAAGAGGTCATTGGAAAACATTTTAAAATTGTGAAAAGTAGGTCAATATCTTTGCATGAAGGATTTCCCATAAATGGTTTCTTATATTCTTTATTTGACTATAACAAATACCATTAAGGAAAGTATAGAAAGCAGTAGAAATGGATTATTAACAAAACTTGTATATTGCATTTCCTGCTGGATTTAGCTCAAGGTTTATAAACAGAATTTTGTGCCTGTTTATGACAATACAAGTTAGGACTTAGGAGTTAAACCAATGCCTATTGGAGCAAGTGAAAGGAGTCCGGGCACGTTAACTAATATGGTTCGAGTTTTGTGAATGGAGAGAATAGGCATTGAAGAGTTTTCCCGTTTAGGGTTCGACTAGACTCGATTCTAGATTTAGTAGGGAATCAATGTGATTACCGGATACTTAAAGAGTTCTTTTCCTTATTTTAATCCAGGGTAGAAGAGATTATTAAAAAACTAAAACAACAATGTTTTGTTCCCATTTGAATCATTTGTCAGTTAAATCCTGTACGTGGACAAAGGGATGCCAAGAGATTGACTGATTTAAATACTGCAGAATTAGGAGGAAAATTCCATCCAGCAAAAAGGTCCTCAAACTTCATTTTCATGGGCATCTTGTCTGATTGTTGTCTGCAATGCATGGTTATGTATGTGCTCAATGTATTATAATTTGCCTTAAATTAAACATGCATGCTGATCAAAAAGCATGCATTTAAGGAATAAATGTGTCATACATATTGGTATATAAAATAAACATCTTGACTCCTACTTCCACTATTCTTTTCAGATAGAAAGAAAAGAATGTCTTATATAATTGTTATATTTCCAATTAATTATTTACTTAGAAAAGATACAAACTCAGAGGATATTGACTAATAAAACTACTTTAAAACCTTCTCTATGATGTATATTTAATTGATGCATCATTTCTCTTTTTGACTCTTTTTTTTCTTTGCCTTAAGTAATTTTCAATAGCTAAAGAATTCAAATAAAGTGAAGTGAAGCTTACACAACATTACTTTCCCTCTTAAGAAATGCTAACTTTACACTTTTCTCCCTTCTTTACATTGCCAGGTTTCCCTAGCTATGTGTTGATGAGGGCCCTTTTAATAAAGCTGAAATCTAAACTATTTCTGCTTAAACAAATCCAACTAGTTAAAGATTCATCTTAGGGACAGTAATCTAAATAGCCAAGCCTTTATTCTCAATACATCTAAACAAATTCATAAACTAAAAACTAGCTACCTAGCTAGCTACAATCAGGCAATAGATGATACCATATCAGTAAAATTCTTTTCAGAATATAAAAGAAAAGGTTGCAAATTTTACTGTTTTAAGAAAACTTCTTGTCTTGTCTAAAAACTATATATCATGTGCAAGCAAAGTGTTGATTAATTAATGAACAATTAAATAAATTGAATTTGGAAAGAACCCAAAATTTAATTTCCCACAGCTAATTAGATATTTCATTTTGTAGATAACTTTTCATGAAGTCACAGACAATGGTAAGTAAATGACTCTTAACAGAAAGTACTATTGTGTGCTTAATTAATTAGGAACTGTTAAATTTCTGGAATGATTGATTCATGCAAAGGTGGAAAACACTGAATCTTCTGAACCATCTAAGCCTGGTCCAATAGATCATGTTACAATTTTTAGGCCCCATGGTCCTGTTTCTATTTCACCACAAGCTCCAATTATAATAATCTTTTCTTCTGATTAATGTCACCATATGTAACAGAATCTTTTTGGTGTTTACAAACTCAAAATCCGAATTTTGGAGAATTAAGTAGTAGTATATCAGACTTGACTTCATGACTGACAGGTTAACCTTTTTAATTTGTGTTTTTTTCCCCTCCACACCAAGAACATTTATAATTGACATTTGATTCCCACAAGATGCAGCAGCAAATTGGACCTTGGGATTTGGCATACCCCCTTTCGGCGGTGGAACCTTTTTATGGGGGGGGGGGGGGGGGGGGGTGTTGTATTTGGTCTCATTCTTTGAATTAAGCAATATTATGTATATAATGGAACAAATCAATTTCTGCTTGGAAGCATTTTTGCCAAACTGATTATAACTCTTCAGCAAAGCTTGTCTCATCACATCATATAGTACTATCTATATAATGTACTCTAAGATTTCCATTCCTTGAGCATATAATAACTGTATAAAGATCTCATTAATTCTATCTTTGATTTTGATTTGTTATTTGTCAACAACAATGGGCAATAATAATTAAGAAATGGGTTGATGAGGGATTTTAATGTAATGCTATACATTTTGGTAAAATTAGCTGTTTCAACAAAGCAAGCTTGAAAAATCAATATTGAAAATGGGATGCAGATAACTAGGAGTCAAAATGAAGATTATCGAACAAACAGCATATGAAATTAGTGTGGTTTTTGACCATTTATAATTTATTTTTTGTGGAGATTAATAGTAGATGATAATTTCGGTCTTTGCTTTTTAATAGGATTGGTTGTCCACTCTCTGCGCTCTAAATTTAGAAGTTTATGGTTTCGTTTACAAATTATATAAAGGCACCTGAGAATCCCCTATTGGACAGATCTAAATAATAATAAGGCTTTTGGAAAGCCAAAAGGCCTTCTGTATTTAGATTTCACCATTTTTTCTAGGCAAAGGCTGGTATAACCCAGCTTGCTTGGAAAATTACCAATAAAACTAGAATCCCAGAAAATAAATTTAAAAAACCAAAAGAAAAAAAAAAAAGAATAAAAGTAGGAATGGAGGTAAACAAGCTTCGGCTGGTTTTCTTCTTCTCTTTTGTCACCCTAATTCCAACCCTATTGGCTGGCATCGGCAATTTCGACGACTACTGGAAGAAACGTGAGCAAGAAGCATGGAAGAAAACCCTGGCAGCTTATAATCCAAACCCAGAAAATGTCACTTCCAGCACCAACCACAATGTTCACAAGTAAATCATCATCTCTTCATCTTATCTTATATTAATTACCATATTCCCTTTTCTAGCTTTCATTGTCTGTTCTTGTATGTATTAGAAAATTTCTGCTCTTTATAAAGCACTCTAACTTTTGTTGGTTCCTAATCAATGTGGGATTCACATCCACTTCCAACAAACTATATATATATGCAGGGCTCTGGTATCTCACAAGAACGAAACAAGGGCATATAATAAGGCTCATCATGCTAAAACTAACAACAGCACCACCCCCAGGAGGAATATGATGGGGAAGCACAAGAAATACAGCGGTCCTTGCTTGGCCACCAACCCAATCGACAGGTGCTGGCGATGCAAGCCCGACTGGGCCAAGAACCGTAAGAAGCTCGCCAATTGCGCGCTTGGTTTCGGCCACCAAACTCAGGGAGGAAAACGAGGAAGATTCTATATTGTCACAGATAATTCCGACAACGACATGTTGAACCCCAAGCCTGGGACATTGCGTCACGCTGTTATCCAGAAGGAGCCATTGTGGATTGTTTTCGCTCATGACATGCACATCAAATTGAACCAGGAGTTGCTTATCACTAGCAAGAAGACAATCGATGGTCGCGGCGCCAATGTTCATATTGCTTATGGAGCTGGAATCACAATTCAGTTTGTCGAGGATGTTATCCTTCACGGTCTTCATATCCATAACATTATACCCAGATCCGGTGGCCTAATCAGGGACTCTGTGGATCATTATGGTTTCCGTACTCAGTCTGATGGAGATGGAATTTCTATTTTTGGATCATCAAATATTTGGTTGGATCACATTTCCATGCATGAATGTTCCGATGGATTGATCGATGCCATCCAGGGCTCCACTGCCATCACCATTTCCAACTGCCATTTCACCCATCACAATGACGTAATAATTAATTCATCTCAATTCTCAATTAATTCTCGATTATAAAATTTTATATCTATAGCTAATAAATTTATGATGATACTGATGAAATCAGGTGATCCTGTTGGGTGCAAGTGACAGCTACTCGAAAGATAAGCTGATGCAGGTAACAGTTGCGTTCAACCATTTCGGGAAAGAATTGATACAAAGAATGCCAAGATGCAGATGGGGATTCTTCCATGTTGTGAACAATGATTATACTCACTGGAAAATGTATGCCATTGGAGGGAGCCAGCATCCAACAATTATCAGCCAGGGCAATAGGTACATTGCTCCAGATGATCCCAAGGCTAAGGAGATTACAAACAGAAACTACGGAACAGAGGCAGAATATAGCACATGGGTTTGGAGATCAGAAGGAGACATGTTCCTCAATGGAGCTCACTTCAGAACTTCAGGGCCCGACGCGCCGCCCAAATACAACTACAACAAGTTGCAGATGATCAAAGCCAAGCCTGCAACGTTTGTTAGAAGGCTCACTCGTTTTGCTGGGGCTCTTGACTGCAAAAAGGGTGTCAAGTGCTAGAGAGAACAAGTCAGTATTATTATATATAATTTTCCTTATCAAAATGATGATGAAAGATGGGGAAAAGATTTTGTTGTTCCTTCTTTGAATCTTTGTTTCTTGTTCGGAGAGGGAAACTTAAATTCATGTTCTTTTAATTTGCTTTTTTTTTTTTTGTTTTTTTTTTTTTTTTTTTTATGTAATTCATTTTCACACTTTGTGATCATTTCTCATATGAGAGTCTTCTATAACTTCTTATCCTGTACCAATATGCACCTATTTAATCCCACCCAAAAAATAAAAAATAAAGTACCTATTATTATTATTACATCTTATTTATACCCAACTTTTCAATATCCTGTAGTTTTCTTTTCCCATTTTTCTCCTTAAATCATTTCAAAAGCTGCAAGAATTCATAATGATGATAATGGGCGAATGCCTAAAAGAAAAGCTTCCAAAAAAAACCAGAGGCTGAGCCAGACAAAAGAAAGTTCAGCTAAATGTCTAGAGGGAGCCATGGTGCCAAAAAAACAATGTCTAGAGGGAGCCATGTCCTCTAAATTTTGCAGAAACCGAATTAATACTTCTTCTAAGTTAAAGAAAAGGGCTTCACAGCAACCCAATTTCACAGTTTGGTGATGCTTTAGGAAACTTTTTGATCTCTTCGTAGAGCTCAATTTGATTGATGAATAAGGCAAAGAATTTAAAACGCATCTTCTCCAACACAGTTGCAGTTCTTAGCAAAACTTTTACCACATGCAGCTCGTCGTCACTTCCTATAAATCTCCATATATCAATGGTCTTCAGGTGCGTTGAGAAACTTGGTGGCACCGGCTCCAATGTCCAATTATCTTGTTCCTCATCATAGGCGGACAGAGTGATCGCCTACCATGTCACACAAACAACAAATACCTTATATAAACAATTAACAATGTCCAGAAGAGCAAAGAAATATATATATTAATTATGTTCTAATTAGGAGATTAGCGATCTAATCTCAAGATGATTAAGTTGAGGTGAGTTTTGGAGTATGCTGAGCAGTCCTTTACAAGCAAAATCCAATACATCATTACCCATTATAAGAAGATGGTTCAAGTTTTGAAAGGTGGGAATATGGGGAAGCAGTTCTTCTGCACATTTGACAAGCTACAAACATTGCAAGAAAAAAAAAAGCATCAGAAGATACCCAAAACAAGTGCAGCATTGATTAAAGCACCATACATGCCTCAAAAGTTGTTGGATGAATAATTAGAAGCTTCATGCTGGTTAGTTTTCGAAGAAGCTTATGTGCACGGTAAGAGGCTCCTCTGCTTGTGCTATACATGAAGAGAGATGCATAAACGAGTGGAGATGAGTTACAGAGGAAAAAGTCAGTTCTGAGATTCCCCACATAGTTAAAGCTATGCAGATTTGTTCCCAAAATCATGATTTGACATCCAGTCATCTCACCACCATGTGATACAACCATTTCATCTTGATCATTTGACTCATCATCATCATCATCTGACTCAACAATTGGATCTCTTCTATCAACTATCATCACTCTAAAGTTTGGGACCAGATATAGAAACAGCAGTGATGTTTTGCCAATCACAATTTTCTAGTGTCAAATCCTCCAAAAGTGGACAGCAAGAGAAGAGCTTCTGTGTCAAATGGTCATCCGGAAATATAACATGTTTGAGATATAAGACAGTTAGTCTTGAGAGTGAAATGACAGATGGAAGCTTGAGGTCATAATTCATGTGCAATTCCAGCATTCTAAGTGTCTGACAACTAAAAAGGCCAAGTGGTAATTGAAAAGAGGGTTCAATATTATCAAAGTGAAGAATTAAGTCTTCAACGTTATGTCTTACAGCAGCAAATAACCAAGTACTAACACGATTGGCATCAGACAGCACATCACATGAGAGTTTGAACTTTTTTATATTGGATGAATCATGGAGAATAAGTACTCTTTCCACAAAACTCATGAATGACAATCGCTTACCATCACCTTCACTAGGGTCAGGAGGTTCACTATGGGCAGGAGGAGGATACTTCAACATGAACAGTTAGGGGGTCAGGAGCTTCACTAGGGTCAGGAGGTTCACTATGGGCAGGATGATCTTTTTTTTTTTTCTTGTTCTTTAACGTTTTTTTTTTCTTTTTCTTGTTTTTTTTTTTCTTTAACGTTTTTAGATTTTCCCTTGATAAGTATTGGACAATTCATTTAGTTTAAATGGGTATGGATATGTCAATATTAACAAGAGGATTTTAATATTTGATTAATGATAAATAGATATTTGTTTTGTTATTTTTTTTAAAAAAAAAAACATATTTTCAATCCGAAAAATCTTTGTTCATGCGTTTTGATGTTGTTTTACTTGAATGATTTTGAATGATTGAGTTTTGAAAGTTGAATGATTTTGAATGATTGAGTTTTGAAAATTTGAAGGTTGAGAGAATTTGAAAGAATTGAAAAGTTTGAAGTTTGATGGAAAATAAAACTAAGGACAAAATAGTCCAAAGGGGGGGCGGTAGCTAGTAAAAGAGCGGTATTTAGTAATTCACTTAACTTAATACCAAAAGGTTCTTAACAATGTACAAGTTTTTATTGTTTTGAGATTGGTTTAGATTGATGTCAACAGCTCTCTCAAGCTTGTGGCAAACCTGACCCTGGAGTGAGGTAGACTCCCCTCAACTAAACTTTTTTTCACTTGCAAAAAAAGAATTATAGTGATGTAATAATTTTGTCTTCTCTCCTTCCTCCCCATTTATCTCCACATGTGCATTTGGCATTTCACTCGAGATGCTAAAGGAAATTTTGATGGGACAAATCTGGAAAATTTCCGCGAACTTAGTGTTATATAATAATGCTACCATCTGTTATATATGAAATAAAGATCTGTTGGAGGCAGCTGCCCCATAAATCTGTCCCCCAGTTGACACATCATTACACTACATCCCACAAAATGTTAAGATATTAACTACTACGACTTGGAAAAGTAAACCTTCTTACAACTGCCATTTCATTTCTTGTTCATATCATCCTTAACCCACTCACTATAGTTAAGCTGCTGCTGCTGCTGCTGGAACTGCCCTTTGCTTGTAATCTATGCAGAATCATTTCCTGAATCTATGTTCATTGGCTGCGGATTTTTGTACACACTTTTTTCATCGTTATATCGCTTTTTATCTGCTTGAGCCTTTGCTAAATACGGTTCCTTCTCAGCCGCTGTAACAGAATGTTCATTATTAGCATCAAGCTTGGCAATTTAAGCTACAAAAGATTTCTTAAACAAATTGGTTTAAAGAAACTACGAGACTATTAATTATTCAGAAACTAACAATACCTGTCATCTTATTCCACCTCTCTCCAAGTACTTTCGAGACCTCTGTGATCGGAATTCCAGGATTACTCTTCCTCACATTCTGTCAACAACATAACACCCAGATCAGTAAGCTCATTGACTAATCTCTTTTTATTGATTGACAGCCAGAAAAAAGTTTCACCATCCAGGTAAATATAGAAATACGAGACCCACCTCCCTTTCGACTTGCGAGAAAAACATGTAACCAGACATAGCCTTCTTTGGAGCATTTGGATCCTTTTTCTGTTTTTTCTTCTTCCCACCATCTGGAGGTCCATCTTTAGCTTTCTTCTTAGTTGCCTTAGAAGAAGAAGCTTCCTTTCTGGGATCCTTTTTGATAGGCTTCTGCAATTGGCCATTCAATCAGAGAGATACCAAAAGATAATTTGTCTAGAATTTCCATTACAAGAGTAAAGTATGTGAAGGAACAAAAAACTTGCCTCTTTCTCATCTCCACTATCACTAGCATCAGATTCTTCATCCCCAGAATCATCAGTTGGAGAGCCTCCATCGTCCTTGTCAATGACAAAGTCCTCATCCTGTATCAATTTACAATGTTAAAACACGGACCAAACAACAACCAGTGGGGACATGCAGAACCTAACATCCATGATGGTTGCTACTACTCATCTATATGCAAACAATACAAGGGGATCCAACATAACAATTGGGATATTTTCTTCCCCAAAAGTACAAACAAAAACCTATGGGGACCTTTGCCATATGCCGTGCAATAAAGTGAACATTTACACGCACTACAGAACAAGCATTAAAAATTTGCTATCATAATTTTTTTCAACCAAAAGCAAAAATTGCACAACTAGCAAAAGAAAACTCAACCTACAAGTAAATCCAAGCAATTGATAAAAACTCACCTCTTCATCGCTTTCATCCCCACCAGCTTCATTCTTAATGCGCTCAAGATGTGGGTCAACCGCATCATCATCCTCGTCTTGAAGAATTTCAGCAACACCATCTGCGGTTCGTACATCTCCCAGATTCATAATTTTCAAACCCTTCGAACTGCATGGGTAGACAGCAAGTCATTAAATTGCCAAAAAGACCCAAATTGTTTGCCCAATGAGAAAATATCAAACTGACCTGATAAAGTCAAACAAATTATGATATTCATTTCTCTGAATATTCCGGAATAAATGTTCTTGCTCAGTTTTTAGTCTTATGAGGAGATCGAAGTAGTGCATATTAGAGCCACCAGCAGCGTGTCTCTCAAATTCAACATAGTCAATCTAGCACATTTCGAGCAAATTGAATTAAAAACAGAACATGTCATACGCAACGGATGTCTATAACTTGCATTCAGGCCAACAAATTAATGCAGAAACATCAGATTTTATACCTCCTCGTGGAGAATAAGTGTAGGAGGTTTGGGTAGAAAGAAGAAGCTCTTTTCAAGTGGATAGAGGACTCCATCTTCAGCTTTGAGTGACGACTTGACTGCATAACCATCTTGACAGCTACGGAATTTTCCTGGTTTGGTAACTTTGGCACCAGATAAACCACGCATGACTGTGGTGAACACTTCATGAATGAGTCCCTGGTTTATCAAGCACACCAAAATAATAGGTGAATTCAATCAAGAGCTTATGTTGTGCTTTGAAATTGACTTATAGACGAAAAGAAAGTTACTACCTTGTAAGATGGTTCCAACTTGTCCTTGTACTTTGTATTCAAAAGATCCTCATTTATGGACAAGTCGCTTTGAACAACATAATCAGTTTCAAACTGCAAAACAAAATGAAAAAGGAGAAAATAAGTGAAAAACACCCGTGGCACATTCAGTGAACAGAAACAGAAATGCTAGAAAACCAGATGTACCTGCAAGACAATATGGGGGTACAAAGTTTGCCCTTTACGGATAGGTGGATCAAGTGTAACAACGACAAACGTGTGAGGCTGGTTGGACTGTAAAACAAACAAGAGGGGGGAGAAAAATATCGTAAGAGGTTGTACATAAAACTATCTAACATCATTCTTTTATCAATGAACATTATTGCTCTTATATCGGGGTAAAAAATAAAAACCTTTGGAAGCAAAAACAGGCGAACAACACTACTATACTGAATTTTGAAATCATTAGCCTGTCCTTGGAGCCGCAAGAATGAGAGATGAAGTTCAACACTATAACGCCCCCTGCATAACGAGCATGCTTAATAAGCCATAGCCAACTAACAAAACAGGGTTAAGAACCCAACAAATCAATCAAATATATACAATTGAAACAGGAATCTGATTAGGTATCTGCAGTGGTCCATCTATATCTCAGTATTTGCATTAAGACCTACCTTGGAGTGAGGATTGCAATACCCTCAAAAGTGACAACAGCTTCCTCAACTCCAGCACCAACATCAGCCACTGACATGATTTTTTCGCGGAAAACCTAGAAGAAATTTACCAGTACATGAGATCACTACCATAAAATAAGATCTATAATTATATGGTCCAAATAAAGAAGTGAAAACAATCTTACTTGAGCTGGCGGACGATTTTCATCACCAACAAATTGGGTGTTCGTATTAGGAATGTGGAAACTTATCTCCATCAGTGAATCTTTCTGTCATTACGGACAAAAATCTACTTTAGAATATAAAAAATTGAACAGTGCCCTACTCTTAGACAAATTTGTTGCAGGTAAATCTTCCTTAACTGAGTTAAGCCTCCCAAATAAATAAGGTCACACAAGCAGAAAGAGAGACATTACAACATTAACAAATTATCAGCAGCAAAGTGAGACACGCACCTCATTAGCTCCAGTTGTATCATCCACATGGAACTCCAAGATGACGTCATTTTTCCCTTGAAGTTGAGTTTGTGATACATCTGCTAAGGATACTTCAAAAGCTTGTTTCGAACCACTCAGAAAGGTAAGCATATTCCCTGTAAACACAAAATCAGGCTTCTAAAAACACAAGAAAAGCAGTTTATGAGATACAAGAAACTAGGTGAATGCCAGAAAGCAAAACCTAGCATAAAGGATAAAAGCTAATGACCCAAGAACCAAGATATATGATGAAATCCTTGGGAGCTCAACTAATAGGCTGCTAAAATAACCAAACACACACATGTACTATTTATTCTCAGTGTCACATATGATATTAAGTTAAAGATGCATAAAAAACAATACGCTTCTCACGGAAAAACAGCACAGTGACTAAAAACAGATCAAAAGTGTAACGAGGCACAATAATAAAGCATAAAAATCAAATGTGAAAACCTTAGATCTCCCTAGATTATTGACCACATTCTAAGATATGGATCTCTGAGGCATAAAATGCTTACGAAACTTAATAATACAAAAAAGGTTGAAAGCCTAAGAACAATGTTTAAAATGTCAAACTTCATAAAGCAGCAAAAATGATGCCCACAACACTAACCACATGTAGCACAGAAAGGCAGAACAGTTTGCAAGTATTTTATATACTCAGCTTCTATGGAACAAACCAAAATAAAAAGAAAAATTTCTAAAAAAGCAAAAGAAGAAGGAAGGGAACATGATTCTCAAACCATTTAAATCAACTTCTCCCCAATTACGACCACTGACAGAAAGCTGCTTCTCTTCTGGCGTTATCCCACAATTGTTCTGGAAAAAACTGGTCAAACTGACAACGTCCTACATAGTAAACATACAAGAACAATAAGGACCATGAATTCGTTACTCCCACACAGGAGTGTAAAACAGTTCTAATTAGTTCATAACTGCAATCGACAACCATTAGGTAGATAAGTGAATGTTAACCTGGTCACGGAATCCAGTGAACTTGTAGTACAACCCATCTTTGATTCTAACACCAAGCTGATTTGTCCTTGGGACTTTCATCCATGTAACGCCTACGATATCCGATTTATCAACTTCCACTGCTTTACCACCTCCCTGTTTCTTCCATAAAATTCCTCCTGAATAAATTTTAAGCTGTCCAGGATTCTGCATTTTATTACATCAAGAGACAGGCATGTAAGTTTCCAATTTCTTTTTCTACCCAAATTTAATAGAATGAGTAGCGACAAGGAATTGAAAGTTTTATGAGACAAAAAATGGCCAGAACCACAAGAGAGTTGCAAATGCAGCCTACCAAAAGAAGAGAACAATCACATGTTTTACTAGTTGCTACTTTGTCTATATCCTCACTATTTTCCCATTTTCACCTTTGAGCGAGAGACTAAACCATTTTTCCCCTCCAATAAAGTTTCAAGAAGAATATCACAACTACTAAACTGTCTATCTGTAAAATCTAAAGAAGAAACATCTGTTTTTATTTCTATATGCCAATAAACCCTTGCACAAAACAAACTAAACTGTATATAGAATTAATGTATGTTTTAGGTTTTTTAGATTAGATTAGTAACCATAGAAAATCGCAGCACAAAGACCCCACATTTTTATTTAATCAATCAACAAAGCCAAAAATATAAATTCACAAGCCTTTCGGCATAAATCATATAAAAATTGGGGCAAAACTCCAAGTCCTCAATGCATTAGGGTTCTAATCGAATCAACCACACCTATAAAGCAGCCATTGTTTATTTATAACTAGATATAACAAAAAAATAAATAAAAATGAAAATATTAAAAAAGAGCTAGAAAATTAGGGTTTTTCAGAAAATATTAAACCCTCGCGATATAATATACTAAAAGATGCAACAAGAGGTCGAGTTTCCTCCAAATGTTAACCTAAGCCTAGCAAAGCCATTGATTGATTGAATGAATAAAAACAAGAACCAACTTAGGGTTTCAGAACACTCAGAAATAGGGACGAAAATTTTTTTTCTAAAAAAAAAAGTGAAAATAAGATACAAATCAATCAAGAAAAAGAGAGGACAGAAACTTCGATAACGAGAGAGAGAACTTACGGTTCCACCACGGCCACCGAGGGAGATGTTGCTGAAGAGATGGCCGTCCGTCATGGCGGCAAAGCGAATTTAGAGAAAAGGGGGAAAAAGAGGTTTTCTCAGAGAGCGTGATAGGTAGTGAGAGTGAGATTTAAGAGGGAAATGAGAAATAGTATTTTGGAACAAGTGAGGGGGGAGCGGGATTTTTATAGGGGGAAAGGGGTGCGTACTGCGCACATACGTGGCGTTGTGGCGCGAAATATGTGGGGGTTGATACGCTGCGTTTCATTGAAGGCGGTGTTTGGAAGGAGAGCAGCAATTAAATTACGCCACGTCTGATTTCCGGTTTTTCTCCTTTTTGGGCCTCATTTTGAATTTTGATTTCGTGACCCAGTCCGAGTCTAGTCCATAACGAGATCCTGTTTTGGTCTCTCTAAGGATTGATTATATTGGGCCAATGCCCATTTATGTCAATGTCATATTATTTGAAGTTGGGGAAAACTTTTGGTTTGTTATTTTGGTTGTGTTGAAGTGTTCAAGTGAAAAAAAAAAAAAAAAAAGTCTTGAAGAGAAAAGGTCAAGCTGTTACATAAATAGTAGCAAAAAACAAGCTTTAACTCGTTTAGAGCTCGTTTGGTATCGTTTTTGTTTTCTGTTTTCTGTTGTCAATTTCCTGTTTTTGGAAACAAAATAGTGAAAACACGTTTGGCAGGCTGTTTCCGTTTTCAAAAATTTTGGAAACAGAAGCAGTGTTTTGGAAAAAAGTGAAAGCAAGAATTTTGTGTTTTTCATGTTTTTCCAAAACACAGGAGTAGAATGATGAACAGTAACTCACATGCTTTTTAACCATTTTTTCTTTTACTTTTTTTTATTTAAAAACATACAACCAAATTGTATATCCAAACATGTTTTTGTTTTCAAAAATTGACAGCGTAACAAATATAAAACGAAAACGGAACAAAAACAAAAAACAGAAAAACGAAAACGATGTCAAACGACCCCTTATCTTTTAGTTTTGAGTAAAGTTACTAGTGCACTAAAATTTGCTTGGAAAACACACAATTGCTTATTGGACTGGTTGGGAGAGGCTGCAAGTACTCATGATTTGTACTCAAGAATAGCATTTGGTACAAATATAAGGGATATTTATGTTTAAGTGTTTGGATATAAGAATATATTTTTTAGTTGTTTGGAGACATACAAATTTAAGGTAAAAAAATGTAAGTACTATTCTTAAGTACTTATAGTTTTCCCCTTTCCCATTTGAGGCTCGACTTCGAATTTAGTCAAAACCCGACCATCAAATATTTGAGTGTTTATACGAAAATATGTGCTTATTGCTGAATGATTTCCCAAGAAGAAATCTACCATGCTTTTAGGCTTAGAGAGGTAAATATGTGTGAAACTGCAAAGGTTACATTACATGTGTTAAATCTGCTATACCTTGAAGTTGAGGAAGCAGGTCATGTTCTATTTCAGCTGATTTTCTGACCAATGAAAAAGAAAATGGGGGCAGAAAGGGGTCAGGGATCATCAGGGTCATTATATTTTGACACAACTAAAATTGATGTATGAAGCATTGTTATTGTTGATCAAATTTCAATTTGATAACATATTATTAGTCAAGTCCTTATACGTGATTATATATATACTGATATTTCTCCTTGTCCCTTAGCTTTAGGCTTTAGCTTCATTTCTCTGTTTCCCAATGCTTTGGATTTTGGAAACTGGAAAGAAAGCAATTCCAGCTAGCATGGGGCAGCAACCAGTCCACCAAAATGTGTTCTTAAAATCCATCAAAACTAAAAGGCCTGCAATGCATCATCATGTAATTAATTATATGCTATGCTAAAACTGGTTAACTGTTGTGATGAAAATTTCCAAGTACAAAAAGAGTTCATCTTTGGTTTCATCTCCATCTGTAATTTTCTCAAAGTTTTACTAACTTTTATTAGTGAAGTTCTTCAGCTGATACAAGCTCCTTGCGCTGCATAGCAGCTGCAACATCATCCGTACTTAATCAACAATGTTTCTCAAATAACCTTATTGCTCTCTTTTGCACATGTAATTTTGAAGTTGCATCTCATTGCCTGGTTTCTATAAATCCAGCCTGCCATGAACCAATCTGCTACACCCAATGATCCAACTGGACATAAACTTCTGATATAAAATTCCACCACCACTTCAAAGTTTAACCTTTCCCTATAATGGCAAAGAAGCAGACTTTGCAAGTTCTCCTGCATTAGTATGTGGTTGATAAATTCTTCTTATTTTTCTTTTTCTATTTCTAAAGAAGCAGAATATAGAACATAAAGCCGACAAGTTGCATAGTTTTTTAAGTCTGATTTTTTACATGAATATTAATATAATCATGAGTCAATTATGAAATCTGATTGGTTGGCCTTAACAGACTGATATGTATATAACAATTTCTTAATCTTTTCCTAACAAAACTAGTGGACTAAAAGGAGTCAAGTTGTTAACAAACAAGGCATGGTAAGTTATGCTTAATTTAAGTGTTTTCCTCACTAAATCCAGAGGGAATTCCTTGGGATACTCTCCAATCTAAATTTAAAATATTAACTTTACATTGTCTACAAGGAATATTTTGCAGTGTTGATGATTCCATTTCCATAGGAAACTCAGCCAAATTAGAAGTTCCCCAAAGGAGAATAAACCCCATTCTGCCCACAGCCTCCCCTGAAATGAGGCACTAAAGTAAAGAGTCTGTCAACTTCCAAATAATACTAACTATTATTAACTAACCAGGCGGGGAATCCGAAGGAAGCTGAAACTGGAAATTGTTAGTTATTTTTCTAGGAATTATCTTGTTATTTGATCACAAATTGATTAGCAGTATACGGTCTTTTACTTCTTTCACAGAAAACAAAAAGGCTCAAAGGAATTTCCGGACATTCCTTCTTGTAAGATATTGTTAACATAATTTGTTAGGTATTTAACTTGTCTGATATGGTAATGTCATGTCTGAATTGTTTTTGCCTCAGTATTAGTAACCGTGTTTAACAGTACAAGAATTTGACACTTTTTAGCCGGTTCAGAGCCTTAGACAGCTACTGTTTAATGTTTTATGAGGTTTTAAGGCGATTACTTCAAAGTTCTAATGTAGCAGTAGAATAAAATTTAACCATAATCTCTAAAAATCTAGTAGTTAATTTATCACTTCATGACATCTAAAGTGTTGACCCTATAGAATGAATAATCTAGTTTGGCAATTTAATACAAGAATTATGAAGCACCACTAAAATTCCATGGAGTGAACTTAAGGGTCTGTAATTGATCAGAAATTTACAACTTGTTGTAAGCAAAAAAGGGCAGTTTTTCTCCATAGGAAAGACTTGTAAAAGACTAACATCTCTTTAAATGGCAGCATATTTTTGACCTTACTTGATGCAGATACATACCAAACCGACTATTTGAAGCAAATTTGAAATGTATAAACTTACTATATTTTATTTTTTAAGAAATTGGGTTGGCAAACAGAAAAAGGACACCTAAAATCTGTACGAACATTGCAAATTTCTCATAGAGATCATCGACAGACTTGTTTTGACTTAAAAGTATAGTTTCCTACACCAATAACAAAACATAATAACTCCAAAATTAAGAAGCACATTATATATACATGGACTCTTACTGTCTATGGGTCAATCAGCCATAGAAAGAAAAGCAATACCAGCAAAACAGAAGGTAAAACAATAATCAAGGCAACAAAGATGGAAATGATGCTGGCTAAGAATGAACAATACCAAGGAAGGCGCCGCCTGTGCTCAGTAGATGGTGAGGTTAAACCAGTAAGGTGTGTCAAAAGAAGGAGAAGAGATCCTGCTTCAGTTGCACTTGGTTGTGATGACAATCAAGGTCAACAAAATGATCAAACCAATACTGCTCCCACTGTGAAAAGAAGTTCAAGGTTTCGCGGAGTCAGCAGGTGCAAAAATAAGACTACTTTTCTATATTGGTTCATCTAGAGAAAAAATTTTGCCCTTCTTTCATTTCTCTATGGCTAACTTTAATTTATATATGAAAATGAGCAGGCATCGATGGACTGGCCGGTATGAAGCCCACTTGTGGGATAAGCTTTCTTGGAATGTTACACAAAAGAAGAAAGGGAAACAAGGTAAACTTTGATTTCTTGCATCTCAATCTATATATATATTCTTCTTTATGATTTTGAGATTCAGGATACTTACAACATGTTGTCTGTTCTTTATGTTCCTCCATCAATTGGTTCTGTGGAATTGAATTATTTGGATCCTGCAGTTTATCTTGGTGAGTATATTTACTTTCTTTTATAAAGTTTTACCAAATATAAATTTTTGTATCTTAGAGAATTAATCATGTTATCTTCATAATATCAGGAGCCTATGATGATGAAGAAGCTGCTGCAAGGGCTTATGATTTAGCTGCACTCAAGTATTGGGGAACATCAACTTTTACCAATTTTCCGGTATGTTATTATATAAATCTCATAAAATAAACATGATAGATCTTGTTTTTCATAAGAAAAGAAGCATAAAAATTAATCTAACTCCCTAGATTATTAATACTGCAGATATCAGATTATGAAAAAGAGGTTGAGATAATGCAAAGTATGACAAAAGAGGAGTATTTGGCCTCATTAAGAAGGTAAGGTTTTATCTATCAAATCGCATACTAATAATTGTCTAAAGGCTAAATATTCTTACTCAATGGGATCTTCTTTGTTACAGAAAGAGCAGTGGGTTTTCAAGGGGTGTATCCAAGTACAGAGGAGTTGCAAGGTAATACTCTTGAACAATTTTGTGATTTATGCCTTGATTCTTGAATATTTATAATGCAAAGTGCAAACTAATTATTTCCTTTGGACAAAACATGCAGGCACCATCACAATGGAAGATGGGAAGCAAGAATAGGGAGAGTCTTTGGAAACAAATATCTCTACCTTGGCACTTACAGTAAGTCACTTTAGTTTCAGCCATGGATATATAGACAGATACAGATTTAGTTGAAATGAACTTAAAGGGTACTAAAAAGACATGTTATCTCATTGCAGGCACTCAAGAGGAGGCTGCTCGCGCTTATGACATTGCAGCAATTGAATATAGAGGGATAAATGCTGTGACCAACTTTGATTTGAGTACTTATATCAGATGGTTAAAGCCAGGGACAAACAATCTGATTGCTCCTAATGAAACACTGGGAATGCCAGAACCCGAATTAGTACCATTAACAAGCAGCTACAGTCCAAGAGACATTGAATCTAATAAGCCTTCATTCTGCCACTCTTTTGCTACAGATTACTTGAACTCTCCACAAAAGCAAGAAGTTCTTGAAACCAAACTCCCCACCAACTCATACAACAAGTCTTCTTCATCACCTACTGCACTAGGCTTGCTGCTTCGGTCTTCCATATTCAGAGAACTTGTAGAAAAGAATGCAAATATTAATGTATCAGAAGATGAAAGCACTGATGCAGATGATGAACCAAAGAACCGACAGGCAAGGTGTGATGATGAGCTTGGGGGGCTATTCTATGATGGATTTAGTGACTTCCCATTTCTTTGCTCTTCTGGAAAAGATAGCCTTGAGTTGCAAGAAAGAGAGAACCCCTTCATTCTATGATCTACCAGAAGAAAGAAAGAAAAATGAACACTAAGAATCTGTATTTTGTATATGTTATATAATACAGATGGAGTAGTTATTGTAAATTAAGTTAGAGCATTGTGGATGTCTTGTAAAATCTGCAATGTTGTAAACTAGTAATTAACTAAAACTGTAGATTACTTGTAAAAAATCTACAATGTTATTGTAAAAAGTTAAGAGTGCTCTAGTTGTTGCTTGAGATTGTAATGTATAGGGACTCAAGTGTAGCTTTTGGTGGATAGGGGGAGGAACTTGTTGTATACTGCTATTTGATAAATGAAAAATTCATGGTGTTATAAGTTTGTCAAGTGTGTTTTATGTTATGCTATCCTAGTATCTTTTTTTTTATGTTTTTCTTTTTTTCCTTTTCTATGAAAAAAATTATGAATAAAGATTTATAATTTTGTTGACACACACTAAGGATCCGTTAGGTATGGTGGGAAAGTGATTATTTTCCATGGATTTCGACATGTTGGAACTTATAAGGGAAGGAGGGAATTTTGTTGTAGATGCCTTAGCTAAAGCAGCATGACATATGTATGAAGATTTTGAGATGCTTTTGAGTTGGAAGTTATGTTATAATTGGATGCATAGGCCATAGAGGGTAGCTTCTCTTGTATTTAGTACCGTTTTAAGTTTTTTTTTTCTTTTTTTCACATAAAAGTTCAAGAGGATGGTAGGTTTTTTCATTTCCAAGACTAGGGTAAACCAGCAACCTCTTCGAAAATTTACGAATCTATTGAAATATTTACATGTGAATTTCGAATTTACAGATTTAAGTCTCTACCACTTTGACAATCTCTTGGCACCATTTTAAGTCTTATATAGTAACATTAATTTTCTAAACAAAAAATTAATAAATAAATAATCTCATATATGAACCATCAACTAAATTTAATTTAATTCTTTAACTAAACAACGAACCAAATTCCTTAAGATTCCTGATTGGATCAGAGATTGGAGGATGAATTCTGCGTAAAAACATCCCATTCCCCCACCCATACACAACCTATTAAGATCATGTAAAATCAAACAAATACGGAGGGCAAGTTAGTAATTTGGAAATCACGTTATGACACAGATCTACTCCTCTCAAATCTAAACTCCTAAACTGTAATAATTTCCGGACTCTCTTCCCAAATCCCATCACCACAAATCATCCATAAAAATAAATAAATACTAAAAAGAAAAAAAGCGAAAATTTCCTCAATTTCCCAAGTTTACAACTTTAGGGTTCAATCTCAAACCACCAAATCCCAAATTCAGATCTTAATTGCTCAATCCAGAGACCGGCAAAAATGTACGGATTCGAAGCTATGACATTCAACATCCATGGCGGTTACTTGGAAGCGATCGTGAGAGGTCATCGGGCGGGGCTCCTAACCGCCGCGGATTACAACAACCTTTGCCAATGCGAAACCCTTGACGATATCAAGATGCACCTCTCTGCCACTGAGTATGGCCCTTATCTCCAGAATGGTACCAATTCCCCTTCCTTCCCCTCAATTTTCTTTATGATCTTCAATTCAATTACCTACTCAATTATGAATCTAACGATGATAATTCGTTGATCTTCGTTTGAATTGAGTCGAACTTGAGACTAATTACAAAACTTTAGAGAGTTGATTTAAAGCTTATCTTGTTAAAACTTTTGTTTATTGAAGATTTGTTTATGATCTTACTTATTTGATTTAATTTTGGTTATACTTGCTGATTCTTTACAGAGCCTTCACCATTGCATACGACTACGATTGTGGAGAAATGCACTCTTAAATTGGTTGATGAGTATAAACATATGTTGGCCCAAGCTACTGAGCCATTGTCCACCTTCCTAGAGTATATCACGTATGCAAAAATCTATCTTTCTTTTCCTTTTTTTGGACGGCTTGGGGCATCTTGAATACCTTGCTGTTAGATAATATCCATATCTTTGATTCATTTGTTCCTTGCAATATAGGTCTGATATATGTAATGTAGAAGCATTGAGGTTTTTGCGTAAGATAATTTAATGCTAGGCTTAATTCAGTAACAACAAAGTACTCATGGAAGGGAATTTCTTTCTTTTTCCCTTGGCCCATTATTTGATTAATCAATTTTATAATCAAGGCAGAACGTAGCTGTCTAAAAGATTGGGCTCATCTTGGCTGTTTCACTGTATTATATGTGAAACTATCTGCGAAGCCGAAGATGCAGCCTGATTAACAAGCTTTTTTTGATTGAGTGAAAACTGATGAGAAGACTAATCTTTCGGCTGCTTCATTCAGATATGGTCACATGATAGACAATGTTGTCTTGATTGTTACTGGAACCTTGCATGAGAGAGATGTTCAGGAGCTTCTGGAGAAGTGCCATCCTTTGGGCATGTTTGACAGGTAATCTAACCCCTATATACAGTGATGTCACTTCATTATCTTACCTCTTACAAGACATATTCACTTTTGTTCTTTCCCCTGCTTCAGCATTGCAACCCTAGCAGTTGCTCAGAATATGCGTGAACTCTATAGATTGGTTCTTGTTGACACTCCACTGGCTCCATATTTCTCCGAGTGTATTACCTCTGAGGTACAGGGTTCTTACAACTTCTCTGATACCGTTTTACCATATTGTTTAGTTTTTCTCTGTCTGTCTATATCCCTCTCTGTATAAGCATGCATATCAGACTGTTAGCAGCTGTGAGGAGTATTCTTTTTGTTGAATGATCTTGTTCTCAGCCTTGATTCTTGGATGCATTCATTTGGGCTTTCTGTAGGACCTTGATGACATGAATATTGAAATTATGAGGAACACTCTCTACAAAGCATACCTTGAAGACTTTTACAAGTTTTGTCAGGTAAGGCTCTGAATGTGGATGAAAGGTCGTTATTTGTTTTTGAGCATGCTAGTTGTTTTCATTTTCTACTTCTTTTAAGTTGTTTATTTTTTTGTTTAGAAACTTGGTGGTGCAACAGCAGAGATCATGTCTGACCTCTTAGCCTTTGAGGCTGATAGGAGGGCCGTCAACATTACCATTAACAGGTGCTATAAATTTGGGAAGCATTTACTTCTTAACAGTTTCAGGTTTCACTTTTGATATCTTCTTACCGTTGATTTTTGTGATAAACCTGTTTTGTGTTGTTAAAATTCTGCAGCATTGGCACTGAGCTTACTCGAGATGATCGCCGGAAATTGTACTCTAACTTTGGCCTGCTGTAAGCTCCTTCTCTGCTGCTGGATTATGCTTTTCTTACTTTTTATATTAGATTCTTTTGAAGTGTTGATCTAACAATCTGCTTCATGTTGAACAGTTATCCATATGGTCATGAGGAACTTGCTATCTGCGAGGATATTGACCAGGTTTGTTTCACATTTATGCATTACTTAAATAAAGTCACCTCTAGTTCTTAAGCCTTTGCTTTGGTTCTGTCTAGGTTCGTGCTGTGATGGAAAAATATCCTCCCTACCAATCTATTTTCTCCAAATTATCGTATGGAGAGAGCCAGATGCTTGACAAGGCATTTTACGAAGAGGAAGTGAAAAGGCTCTGCTTAGCTTTTGAGCAACAGGTTCGTACATGACCCATGACCTGCTATCGTAGTAGTAACAATGAAAAAAAAGCAGCAGCAGCATAAGCTTTGTCATTGTTTCCCCTCTGTTTTCATCAATGAATTATTATGGTTTTTGAGCACTTTCTGATTTATTTTCTTGATCAATGTGCAGTTTCATTATGCTGTTTTCTTTGCCTACATGAGATTAAGGGAGCAGGAGATCAGGAACCTAATGTGGATTTCTGAATGTGTGGCTCAGAACCAAAAGTCTAGAGTTCATGACAGTGTTGTCTTTATATTTTAGATAATCCACAACTCGTTTAGGAAATGATTAATCATATTGCCTTTTGCTTGATCTTCTGTAAATTGTCCTTTCTCAAATCTCCAACTATATGGTCATCGAAGGACTTCGCTGCTCTATTTCCAACATTTGTGTTTTTGAACAATAAATGCCTTCATATATGGTGTATTTGTTAATTGAGGATAAAATGTAGTATTCGGATTGATTAAGGTATTATTACGTTGAGTTTTCAATATTTTTGTGATGAAATAACTAGGAAATTTCCCCTTGTATCATCTATTCTTGTGGACCAAACCAATTATTATTATTATGGAAGGACTGAGAAGTTTCGTAAGTTTTTGGACACTGGACAGATCTGATTTTTATTTGGTTTTCCTGTCCTAAAGATTTGCATGAGATATGGTATATGTAAAAGGATGGAGTTTAATACAGGTATGAACGGATATATTGATGGATATATCGACGGATATATCGAGGTATCGATGAAATTCAAATATAAGTGGTCTAAAATGCACTAAAACGAGGGATATTTATAGTAAACGTTTGAATTTTGCCTTGAAATTTTGACCAATTCTTGTTTACATATTTCCACATGTTTTAGAATCAAGATATAATTTTAGAATCAAGATATGATAAATAGAGTATATGTAGACATTATTTTTTATTTTTTTGATATTTTTTACTGCGAAAAGTGTATATAATACGTATAAATTAACTATACTAATTTAACACACATTTATTTTATCTTCAAAATGATGGTTACCAAATTAATCACTTCATTAAATGTAAAAAATTATATGATTTCTTTTATAAAGCAAGAAAGTACTAGATCATATTTATAAATCCATTATTTTACATTATTTTAGTCATAGAACACAATTCAAAGCACAAATACAACCTCAATACCACATTGAATTTCTTGGAGACTCAAAATCACTACTACCGTAGTTACCGCTGCTATGACTTCTACTGGGCATGGATGTATCTTCTCCCCCGGAGGCGGTAATCCAGTTAAAATATTCAAACCATGATATATAAGGTTTATAAACCACCATATAATTGTGCACATATTCCAAATATGCCTCTCGACTAATACTTGTTAGCCATCCAATAGGGGGACACTCACCCGAAACTGCGTCCGCGTTTGGCTGTTGCACCGGATGCTCATTATAAGCATATTGTTCAAGTGGATACTCTGGATACATGTTAGATGAAACCGATGATTCAAACTCATTTGCTCCAGATCTAGTACCATAACTAGAATTTGATTCAAAATGCCCTCCATATCCAAATGAACTAGATGCAGTCGTTAAGCTCATTGAGCTAAACTCATCAGTGAGTTCACGCATTGCTCTTCTCCCTTTTCTATTTTTGGCCCCATGCCCAGCTCTACGAGATCCATGATCTTCATCTTGTGTTGCATGTGTGAAATCTGTCTCACATGGAAAACGACTGTATGATACATAATCACTCTCATAATTGTCACCATACCTGCTTGCATCTTCTGCTCCACTTTGTCCATCCCCACCTTGAGTATCTGTTGTTGTAGTTTTGCCTTCATTTCCCCCATCATCATCATCATCATCATCATCATCACATCTTCCGTGAGCTGAAGAACCTCTAAATTAGGTTGGGAACCGAATCCAGGTGGAGGACCAACTGTTTTACTTTGAACAAAGCTTTGGGCAAAAAAAAAAAATGATATAGAAGTGTTGTTTCGAATACCAACACTTAAACGAAACAATTATCGAGAAACCCGGATCTATTTCAAAGCAAATCACTTAAACGAAACAATTATTTGTATTACATTATTACCACAGTTTTGTATAAATGACTTCAATTGCTAATATTTTTGAAAAAATGAAATAATTCATCGAAATGTCGCTTATATTTTTAATCCTAAATGTAAAAACGAAAAAAAAAATATTCAATCTAATATGGATATTTACGGATATTTACGGATATATCGAGATTTATCGAGATATCGATAAATATCGACGGATACACGGATATATCGACGGATATCCCGTAACATTGAAATTTTTATGGATATTTATATCGAGGGGTACATATATCGGATATATCGACGGATATATCGAGGTATCGACGGATATTTAATTCAATGTGTAGAAGAGATAGTTGGGCGAGTTCGAGTTATGTCATTATGTAGTGATCATCATAAAATAAAAGTACTGAATTGCTAAATACCGCCCCATTTTTTACGTTTTTGCTCTTTGCTTCATTTTCTAATCTTGAAACTATCACGAACGTAGAATAGCGTTAACGTGCTGTATTTTGATGACGATTTAAGAAAAATGAACGATAACGTGCCGTATTTTGATGACGATTTAAGAAAAATGTAATTTTTTGACGAAATTTAGGACTGATGACCCGTGCCGCCCCAGGAGGGCGGCTTTGCCACGGCAGGCCGCCCCGGTGGGGCGGCTCGACTATTTTTTTTTCTTTAAAAATAATTATTATTTAAAAAAAGAAATTGTCTAGCCGCCCTAGTGGGGCGGCTCCGCCATGATTGAGCCGTCCTAATGGGGAGACTAGTGTAAAAAGTGTAAAAAGTGCAAGGGCAAAGGGCAAAAGTGTAAAAATTGGGACGGTATTTAGCAATCCCCATAAAAGTAACTTATACATTTTTTTTTTAATTTTATAAATAGTAGTAACTTATACAATTTATTAGCAATGGAGTCTACTGGTAAAAGTACGGGAATGGTCCCTGTACTTGCACGTTTTGTCCATTTTGGTCCCTGTACTTAAAACCGCTCCATTTTGGTCCCTCTACTTACATGAGTGTGCAACAGAAGGACAAAATCTAACCGACCGTCTGTTTGCTATTAAATGTGCTGACATGGCAGTAACAAGTCCCACTCTAACGAATTAGCAGGCGCCATGTGGATTTTTTCAAAATAAAAAATGACAAAAATTTTTTAAATCTATTATTGTTTTTTATATTTATTAAATAATTAAAAATTAAAAAATGTATATTAAACCTACTATTAATTTTATAAGCAAAGCTTTCATTGAGTGCCACATGGCATTAGGTTTTTTTGACAAGTGTCAATAGTTAATTTTCTAATGTTTTGTTTATTATATTTGTATTCATTTAGTTTGGAAAAATTCAAAAGACATTCATCCCCTTTTCCTATATAAAATAAATTAATCAAATGATTATAAATTAATTATAAATGTGTTATGAATATACATGTATATTGTGGATGTCCATGAATCTAAAATTAAAGCATGGATAAGATTAATAACTTGGTTCATTCATACATATATACCTATGTACTAAGTTCATCCTTTTATATTTATGGTTATGTATCTATGTGCCTATAAATACACCACTTACTTTGTTATGGAATATGATGAATAAGAACAATTTCTCTCATTTTTCATATTTTCTTTTTCTCCATATTCTATTCTCTTGTCTTTTCCACACTTCAATTTTCTATTCTCTTCGTTTGTTTTGTTATCATTTCACAACAAAATTTAATTTCTTAACTGAAACTTTCTTAAAAGAATTTATAAAATAAAACAGTCGCTCGCGAAGCGCGGCCGGGAAATTCTAGTAATAATTAATTTAATCAAATTATCATTCTCACTCCAAAAACACAACATTTTCATAAATTTAAAATCCAAAAGGATCAAATAGCTTTTTTTTAAGAACACCACATGAACATCTTTGAATTCCAAGAACAAACAAGACAAAAAAAAAAAAAAAACTCTCAACAACAAAAAAATTAGGAAGGCTATATGCACTTTTTAAAGAAAAAAAAAACAAAACAGAATTTTCTGATTTTGTCAAACTCATTTTTCTTCTTCATCTCTATTTTTTTCCTTTCTTTTTTGTTCAACCTTCTTCCCCTTCAGGCCAAGTCTCCTCTTAGTCTCACCCAAGGAAACCTAGTCGTCGCCTAATGCTTCACCGGCGATCTTAGCTCCGACCATTATCTTTACACTGTTGGGTTTAGCTTGTTGAAGGTTAGTTATGGCTATGGCTTTAGAGAAGCAGTGGTTTTTAATTTTTGCCTTCACAAGCTTCTGAATTTTGGCAATGGCGGGGTAGTAATTGGGGCCGTAGGTCGAAGCCCCTCGGACTGCAAAACAAACAAACCCAACCTCACTACAAGTTTACGAAATCTAAAACAGTCTAAAAATTCAACCCAAGAATGCAAAGGAACGGGCAAAAGCAATGCCCACCTGGAAAGAAGTGACTTTGACAACTTGGTCCCCAAAGAATTGATAAGTGTTGTCATTCTTTGGCCAAAAAAAAAAAGTGTTGTCATTCTGCAATATTATTGCAACAAGAAACAATCATCATGAGTAAATATGTATCATAAAGTCAAAGTAGTCAAAATAAATGAAAGGTTAAGAGGGTTTACGTAACCACTGTTTTTATTTGGATTTTGATTTTGATTTTGCTCTGCTTTTTGGTTTTGTGCTTTACGGTGACTGTGTTTTGGAATTTGGAGCAAGAACAGGATGTTTGATCTTTTATTAAAGAGAGAGAAGGTGATTTTGGTGTTTGTGGTATCCATTAATGTAAATGATTTAATTTTTTCCCCCTAAAATTTTATAATTATTTTTGCCATCAATTTTTATAATTATTTGATAAATATAAAAAACAAAAAAACGATTAAAATTTTTAAAAAATCCACGTGGCGCTAACAATTGGTCAAAATGGGACCAGCCAATGCCATGTCAGCAATTTTGATGGCAAACAAACGGCCCGTTAGATTTTGTCCTCCTGTTGCAAACTCGTGTAAGTAGATGGACTAAAATGGAGCGGTTTTAAGTACAGGGACCAAAATGGACAAAACATGTAAGTACAAGGACTATTTCTGTACTTTTACCGGAGTCTACTTGGTTCATCATGTAAAAACTATGATGCAACTACTCTAGCGACATATTGGGTAGCAAGGCCAAGGAGTGCTGCTATCTAAGGGATGTTCTACAACGGTTAGGACTATTTGCATCCTCACTAGTCTACATGCTGAATGGATTACCTACATTGAATGTAATGAAGAGGAATATGCAAAGATAAGAATGTATCAAATATCAAATTCGGTTGGTCAGTTCTAACAAAAGTGGTTTTCTTCGCGCAAAAAAAAAAACTAATGTTCGATCTGCCAGGCACCATTACTTAAATTTTGTTAAATTCGGGCTTATTTGACAAAATTGAAAGAATGATGATGGTTTAATTGACACAATAATAAAAAATAAAAGGGCTCATATCGTACTTTCAACAAAGGGTCAGGGCATTACTTATAAATAAAAAATTATTCCTAAGAGTGAGAATGAAAATAGGAACGGAAGTGTCCGTCCGACTCCAACGTCCCTCTCTGGCCGAGAATTTTTAAGGCCAAAATCTTCACTGAGCGAGAAGTTGAAACTCGAAAGTGCAATCCTTATTAATTTTTTTATTTGGAAAATCAGAACTAAAACGGAATGGCGGAGTCGCCAGCTTCACCACCGCAATCAGCAACAACAACGGCGGCGACCACAAAGATCACCGATTTGGACGAAGACTCATTGGCTCATTGCGCTACCTACCTTAGCCTTCAGGACCTCTCAAACCTTGCTATGACCTCCAAATTCCTCAAAAAAGTTGCTTATTCCGACTCTATCTGGCTCCACCGCTTCAGGTATATTAGCTTGTAGAATGTCTTATATCATTTGTTTCAGAAAAAATAGTATGATTATTTCCATCTTAGGATTCTTATTTTTTTTGGCCATCAAAACAGATTATTTGCAGGCTCGAATATCATTTTCTCTATTTGTTGGTAAAATTCGACTGAGAAAATAGATTCAATTTTGTCCAGAAATTTACAGGAAACTGTATTAATTAATAAAGAAAATTAATGAATGAATTAACTTTTTCCTTCCTTTTCGTTTTTAACATTTTATTTTTGTGTATTTTATTGTATTAGGGAGCGTTGGCCTCTAGAAATGCTATCAAGCTCTTCAACAGGAGCGAGGAAGGCCTATTTTGATTGGCGCACTGCGTTGCATCAGTTTAAATTTGCTGATCCTTTTGTTCTCGACTTATATACTGAAGCTAAACATTTCGACCATTTACTTGTTGATAAAAATGAAATAATCTTTTCTCAAGTATGACCTCTATCTTTTCTTATCATGTTTCTTCACTCTGTTTTTTTTTTGGATTTTGGTCACCATTGTTTGAAAGTTAAATTAAGTTTATTTACTAGGGTTCTGTAGTAAGGAGGATGAAAGTGGACAGCTTTTTGAGGGGAGGCTCATTGGTCCAAAGGAGTGATCATAATGCAAGAATTACATGTATGAGGTGAGACAGTCTGTTGGATTTCCTTGTAATATAATTGACCTTGTTTGTGGTTCAATCAAGAGGAGAAGAGAATATTACTTCTATCTATATATTAACCAATACTGAACTCTATTTTCTTGATTATACATCGTTGTTTTACTTGTAAGGCGGAATGTTTTGAATTTGCAAATTTTACATTAATTGTTAGGAGTTGACATGATAAAAGTACATGCTTTTTTCTAGTAAGTATTTTATGGACATTATGAATAAAAAAGGGGTATATCCATAAGAAATGCTATAGTTGTTTCTAATATGTGAGATTATTGGTCTGCAGATTATTTCCGCTTACTGAAATTTCTTTAGTTCGAAGCGAGACACAAAGAGAAGAAAATGTTTTGGTGACCTCAAGTTATGACCACTCAATTCGTTTATGGTGGAAGGTATTACACCAAGCATTATTGTGCTTTGGCTGTTTCAAGAAAGTTCAATTATTAACCTTCCTTACAATACCTTGCATTAAATTAGTTGATGGCAAGCATATCATAGCGGCTTCTATTGCTTTCTCATTATTATCTGTGTTTGGTTAGTTTTTTCCATATATATCATGGTTGCATGCTTTGTTTGTAGGGTGATTGCCAACGGTGTTTTCGCGGTCACAATGGTGCAGTTTCCACCTTGTCAGATAAATTTTTAGGTGATGGTGGTAGCAAAGTATTGGCAAGTGGAGGTGAAGATGGTACTGTTCGCCTCTGGTCGCTTAGGTCTAGTGGAAAGCGTGGCCAGCAAGCTTTAAAGGCTACACTTTATGGGCATCAAAAACCTGTTACATTGATGTCAGTTGCTGGGTATGATTTCTCTTGTTATTTAAGAAAACTCTTTTCATTTTGGGTCCATAGTTCAAGCCTCTGTAAAAAGAGAGAAAACACTTTGAGACTTTCCATTTATTATCATATTTCTTTCAGATGACTGTAAAATAAAAGTCCAGAATTTATTTCCTTTATACTTTGATTTATATTTTCTTTGGTTTTAATCCATTTCTGATTCGTTGTTCTTTCTTCCAGGCATAAAACTTCACTTTTGGTGACCATGTCAAAGGATTCAAAGGTATCTAATTCACCTTTATTGCTGAACAATTGCTTCTTAACATACCTGATTTTTTATTTTCATGTTTATACGTGGAGGTTTGTCTGCAGTTGTAGTACTAATTCACCCTTATGGGGTTTACAGGTGAGAGTTTGGGATACAACTACATCATCGGCCATCCGGTCTTCATGTTGTGTGGGAATGACTTCTGTGCCTGGTGTGCCTGTGGACCTGAAATGCCATGAAACCTTGCTCTATGTTGCTGCTGGTTCTTCGGTTGTAATAGTTGATTTGAGGATAATGCAAAAGGTCAACACTGCAGCAATATTTCAACCAAAACTATACTCACTTGCTGTGATGCCCTCAAAATCCTTGATCTGCACCGGTGGTTTTGGCAAGTAAGACATTTTCTGATAATGAGATTTATCAACATTGACTTCAGTTCTTTTCTAGTATATTGTTGTATCATTTTCTAGTAGGAAATTAGAGTGTGAATGGAACAGTCTGCAGTCAAGAGGATTGTCTTCTTTGTCTATCTATAAACCGCAATGCTTAAGTGCTGTGTTTTCAAAGAATTAAATCATTTTTTTTAGAAGATATGGTTTTGCCTGCCATCTTGATGCATATGCTATTGAGAAAAGATGCTAGTGACAAAGCACTTTTAATTCATTGTAATTACTAGTTAGGTAATGTTTGATGGAAAGTTTTCCATTTGTTTCAAACAGTTTCAATAATGCATATCACATTGTTTAATCTCCAGTGTTTAAAACTAACATGAGAAATTGTACATTTAATGCGCAGAGCAATGCTTTGGGATATCAGAAGAGGCCAGGGGACATCAAAGCCTGAGCCAGTTACTGAACTGGATGGTCATATGGGTTCAGTGACACAATTATACATGGATCCATATAAAATAGTTACCGGAGGGCTCGGTGATAATTTTGTTAATATTTGGGAGACTGATACCGGTAGAAAGACAAATTCTTTGCTTTGTAATCATCCAGAGCTGGGAAGTACCAATGTTGGGTGTTCAGCCATGGCTGTAAATGCATGCCGAATCGTTACTGCCAGTTATGGTGAAACTCAGGGACTCATCTGTTTCCGGGATTTCTCCACTGCAACTTATCCTATTACAGAATGCGATGAAGAAGAAGATGAGTCTTCTAAATTTTGGGGTATACAATCGTATAGTGATTCTGATGGATCTGATGAATAATTTGACTTGTATCTCTATTCTCTAAGCATGGTCTTTGCATAAACTTAGCAGTTGTGAAACCCATTATTGATCAGGCTTGTTTTATCCAAGAAGCTGTAAATTTGTAACATGAGGTCCACTGATGTATATATTTTATTTTACTAACTTTTATCTATGAACAATAAAAGGGTTGAATTAGGTTTTTAATTGTTAGGTTGATAATTTTAACCATAATGTGAAACCTACCTTCTGTACAACCAAAAATGCTGCTATATTGATCCAATACTCTTCTTCATTCAGCTAATGGTCTTTTTGAGCTTCAGCTTCCTAAGCAGATGATTAATTGTTTCCAACTTTAAACTCCAGGCTGATAACAATGAAAATATGGAATATACTTGTCCTCAGCTTTAGATTTTCTTATTAATCAAGATAAAAATTAGTAGTTAAATTTTAGATTTTCTTATTAATCAAGATAAAAATTAGTAGTTAAATTTTGTTTTACTGTGAAATCGAAATCACTTTAAATTTTAGCCCATGGATTTTGAAAAAAAAAAATGCCACTCTCGAGTCTTTGACTTAAAATTTTGGTGGCTAGAACTCAAATTTTGGTCACTAACTAAAACCAGCCTAAAATGGAATGGCGACGGCAAATGTAACAGCCTAGCGATAGCACTTTAGTAAAGCAGCGCCATTTAAAATTGCCAAATTAGTAATACTCTCTAGATCAGGGGCGTCGTTGCATTGACTTCAATTCTTCACAGTAGTCACTCTTCACCCTTTCTGGGAGTCGGAAATATCAGCAAATCAAATAGTATTTGTTACTATTACCCAAAAGCCCGAAAACTCTGACCGTTTTTATTTGTTTGGGGATCCAAACCAGGCGGCAGAGCCAGAGACTATCATAGCCATAGATGATGATAGATCTCATTCTCATATCATAGCATATACCCAATCTTCAACTGCCAAAAAAAACCTTCAGAAACCTCAAATTTATGAAAATGTCCACCACAAGCACCGCCGTCCTCCTCCTGATCCTTCTCTTCAGTGCCACCACGAGTCCCATCTCCTCCGCCCCAATCCTGGGCCTGGACTCCTTCTTGACTCGTCAATCTCACATAGACCCCCAATCTGCAAACGACCCTTTCACATCTCTTCCTTCTTCCATCAAGAAATCCCTTGCTTCCTCTTCCCCAGGCCATCTTTCTGTTCCTTCTTTAATCTCCGACCTTCTTTCCCTTTCTCTCCCTATCCCTCTTCACGTCCGCCTTGTTGGCCACTCCTTCTCTTCCTCCGCCCCTTCTCACCTCTCATCTTTCCTCCAGTCTTCCCTTACTTCCTCCCATTTCCACCTCATCTCTTCCTCTCTCTCCTTCCACTCTCTTTCCCTCCGCCACTCCCTCCACCTTGATGTCTCCCTTTCTTCCTCCTCCCTCGCTTCTTCCCTTTCTGACGCCATCTCCGCCGCCCTATCCTCCACTCCTTCCTCCCTTCGTTCCCCTCTCCTTTCCATCCCCTATTCCACCATCGATCCCATCATTTCCCGCCACTTCGACTCCGAGAAGGCTGACAATTCGCTTTACATTTACATTCTCAATCTGGGTCTATCTTCGAAGCAATCTTATGCTTACTCTTATACTCATTCTGACTCTTCCGCTGGCTACACCAACTGCTTAGGGAGCCTTTGGACTGGCACGAAGAGGTATCTTTGGATTGATCTTGGGGCTGGTCCGGTTGACTATGGACCGGCCTTATCTGGTGATGGGGTACTTCCAAGAGGCGAGTTTCACCCTTTGGCGGCTTTACATGGAAGACCCAAATCCGAGAAAACCCTGCTTTCGGAGTTGGCTTCCTTGATATACAGTGCTTATCAGGTGCTTGTTGTTCCTCCTCTGAGAATTCCTGTTCATTTTGAGAATACTTTAACTGTTCAGCTTATTCATGTTCACGCATCTGAAACTAAGGATTTAGTTGGATTGGATTGGAATAAGATTGAAAAAAGTTTTCGTGATGAGGCAAATGATGGTGGCTTGTTGATTGCCAATCAGACTTTAGAGTTTAAGAGGTATAGTGTTAAGTATGAGGAGTGTTCGATTTGTTCTTTTGCGGTTTCTAGGTCGATCAATTCTTATACTTCAAGGTTTCTATTTGATAATTATACTTTGATTGTGAGTGAGTATTTGGATTCGAAGCGCTTGCATCAGATATTGTCTGATTCTGCTGAGGAGTTTAGGAGGGTTGCAGGGTTGCCAGAGGAGGAATTTTCTAGTAGGGTAATTCCTGTTTATGTGTTTGATTTGGATTTTAATACCATTTTGTTGCTTGATCGATATCATCAATCTGTTTCATTTAAGGATATGGTTATAGCTGTTAGAACAAAGTCTGCTCAGACTGTGAGTGATTACAGTTGTAACGGTCGTCACGTTTTTACACGTACAAGGGAGCTGGAGAGGCCACTGGTTGGTTCCATTTTACAGAGTATGTGGGGAGTGTCACCAACTCATTTGTTGTGGAGCCCTACACATAATAGTACTCTGGTGGATTACACATGGAGTGTTGGTCAGACGCCTTTTGGGCCGTTTTCAGAGATTTCATCATTGTCTTTTGTCCAGAAGGATGCAGCTCGGAGAAATTTTCTCTTGACATCGTTGAATTACAGTATAACCAGTGCCATTGATGTTCTGGAATCTGTAGATGCTCATGGTGGGGATAGAAATCTCCTTAAACAGAACCAGCATGTTGAATTCGTACAGAGATGGCATTTGTTTAAGTACAAGCTGGACAAAGTGGTTTCTGCTTTGTCACATTTTGACTTTGAGATGGCATTATATTACTTAAAGTCCTCGGATCATGATCTTTATGCAATCCACAATCTTGTGTACACTGCATCACAAGAAATCGAAGCATCCCTTGTTTGTTTCAAGGACCCACCATTTCCATGGGCTTCAGTATCATTTTCTGCAGCTGGTTTCCTTGCTCTCTCTTATGTTTATGCGAAAAGGGACAAGCTTTTCAGAAACAAGAGAAAGCAGTTTTGAAAGGTTTAGTCAAACAAAGTTTGTACCATTTGAACATAGTAGAACACATGTATTTCAGTGAGAGAGGTAAGTCTCAAGATCAAAAATTAGTTTTACTCAAAATTTTACTGAAATTGTAGGAGAATTCTGCTTTGTTACTCAAATTTTCCTAACTGCATAATTGATCAACTTGTGCTGTATTTCCATTGCATGATGGAAGAATGTCAATTTTATGCACTTGAAGGATTTTTGGTCTTTAACTGTCTATGATACTCCTCATTCTCATTTTATCTGCCTGTTTCCATGATTCTTTTGGAATGAAAATAGGTTTTGGATTTGGTTGAGTACCATAATGTGCTCTTGAAGTTGTTCATTAGGGTAGTTAGAAAATGTAAAGGTTCACACTGCTGCTGACTTCATTCAAAGTACCCATTGAGTGTGGTGCAGTTTTATAGCCAGATGACAATCTCTTTTACTATCTTTATGCACTAGAAGTTTATGATTTACTGCTGTTATGAAGGCATGTGATGTAGGGCATTCCTATGAGTCATGTAATTAATGAAGGATTTCATGTTTCAGCATGGAATATGTATGGGGTGTCTATTCTACTATTAGTTTTAGTTCAAGGCACATATGCACATGACATGAGCGAAAGTTAGCCTCCCCCTGGATTTGAGATGAGCTTGTTACCATTCTCTTTCATTTCCTGTTGGTGTTTAAAGTAAAAAATGTCAGTCAGCTATACTTTAGACCACGGCCAGATTTAAACATATCTCAATTTGTTATCTTATTGGAGAACCCCAAGTTTTCACTCTAATATGTCATTTATCTGTCCATTAAATATTGATTCATCTGTTCATTCATGATCAATGAATGAGTGATAATGGTATGATTCACCTATGTTGCTTAGATTTGGGTGAAATTTATAAGGGATTTCACTGCCATTAATGCCGTACTTAGTTTTTTCCTCTGGTCCTTGCATGTGGAGGGTCACAGTTGATAGACTGCCCACTTTGAGGAGTCAAATATGTGTTTACTATGGATAGCTAATGAAAACTGAAAATTGAAAGGATCAACATAGAAGTGTCTAACTCCACTTCTGTGTAGCCATAGTATAAGATACAAGTTGTATTGCTTTTGTGTTAGTACTTAGTATTAATCATTTGTAGCCAGAGCAATTGCTCCATGTTGTGGCTGTTTATTTGTTCTAGTAATTGCAATAATAGCTTGAATATTGAGAAGGAAATGGATTTGAGCAACTGCCTCCAATTTCCTTGACCAGGACTAAGTTCTGCAGAACTGGCTTTTGCCTGCTTGCCAATGGAAAAACCTTTGCTTTTGCGACTCTTGGTATGAACCAGAAAGTCACCACACAGTTCATTGCAAAAAGGGAGTGTGCCTAGTAAGTAAACATATACCGGCGTGAAAACTAGGGGGCGTTTGGTTAGGATCACCCCTCAGATCACTAGTGATCCAAGATCACCAATGATGCAAGATCACTGGTGATCAAAGATTACATGGGTTTATGGTGGTAATCAAGATCACCCTTAGAGGGGTGATTAGGGGGTAATCCAGATTACCACACCAAACCAAAAAGTGTAACAAAATGGGGTGATCTGAGATCACCTGTCAAAGGTGATCAAAGATCACCCCCAACCAAACGCCCCCTAACTAGTTTTATGAATGGGCCTTGGGACTATTTGTCACCGTCCATTGGCTGGCCTTTTTTTTTTTCATTTTATTTTAATAAAATTAGTTATTGGGCTTGTGGGGCAATAGAGGGGCCCAAAACATTTGAGTTGAGCTTTGTCATATATTTTGGGCTTCAAGGATTTATATCTATTTTTCGTTTTTTCCGGCCAGAAATCTTTTTTTTTGGTTTAATGTGTGTACATATAAATGTATTTATATTTTTTGGGCCACAAAATGTGTCAATATTTAATTTCTTTAAATTAAGTATTTTATTTAGTTGGATTTTAGTTCAATTTTTCCGTGGATAACACAAATATAGGCCTAAAAATTGGCATTGAGAATTGTTAATATCAAAATATAAACACCATTAAACCGGATCCTCAACTTAGACAGCATCCGCTCACCTAAGGGTCTGTTGGCATTGTTTTTGTTTCTGTTTTTCTTTTGCCAATTTTCTGTTTTTGGAAACAAAATAGTAAAACATGTTTAGCAGGTTGTTTCTATTTTCAAAATTTTGGAAACAGAATCAGTGTTTTGGAAAAAAATGGAAGCAAAAATTTTGTACTTTCATGTTTTTCCAAAACATTTTTAAAACACAGAAGCACAGTCATGAACAGTAACTCACATACATTTTTACTTTTTTTTAAAAAAAATTATTTAAAAACATACAACAAAATTGTATATCCAAACATGTTTTTGTTTTCAAAAAATTGACAACGCAACAAAAACAAAACGAAAACGAAACACAAACAAAAAACAGAAAAACGAAAACGATACTAAATGATCCCTAAGCTTTTTTTCTTTTGAAAAGTAAGGATTTATTAATCAAGTAGTCTTTTGTAAAAAGAGTACAACACAAAGAACAATAATAAGAAGTCCAAACTGACAAACACAAAATCCCAAACGATTACACAAAAATGAAAACAAACACACCAAAGAAGAAAAAACCACCAACAAATGAAGACAATGATCCAATTCATAAAGCGGCTACCTCTAGTTTGCTAATCAGTCATGCACTAATCCAACCAAAACCTTCAACACCTAAGTCTTAAAACCAATAGATCAAATCCCAACCAAGCAGCAGCAACATAAATCTAGCAAGGCAGAAACACATATAACAATGAAAAGGCCAACTACATGAACTCGTTCGCTAAAAACTCATCAAAGAAAATGAATCAGAGACACTAACTCTCTTCCTCCATAGCTATAAATTTTTCTAAGATTACACTATCATCACAATCAAAAGAGATGCCCAGTATTTTCCCAGCATCCAAAGTTGTTTTAGCTTCCTGCATCAAGATACGATTCCTATTTCATACATCACCATCTGAAAGAGAATTCTTGACAGCTTCTCCTATTTGCTGCTTTGATGTCTGTGACTTTGCTCTTTGTAACTCAGCTTCTTACTCACCTTCTTACTACGTTTCTTATTTTTCTCCAGTAGATTACTAAACCAATCCTCCTCAATATCCTCCAAAACTCTAATCTTCCTTTCTCTAACCTTCATACATTGACTATCAGCCTGACTAGAACCAATTGGAGTCACATGAATGTCCTGATCTAAGCCCTGAATATCATCATTAGATTTTGCACCACCCACCTCTTTAGTAGAGTCAATGGTATCATAATTAGCCAAATTTCCATTAGCACCATCACTCCCAATTGAATTCAAATTATTCACCACCAAATCAACATCTAAACAAGTTTCAGGAAAGCTTTAAAGTAGTAAAATTATATTATTAATGATCCTAAAGTTATTTTGAAGTGCATCGTAAATGAAAAATTTCGTACTGAATGAATCTCTCTCTTCTATCTCTATAATATATTTAAATTATATTAATTAATTAATTACATTTCATTGTATACAAGAAACGAAACCCTAATTAGTTCTATTTGTAAGATCATCCGTTGTGCAGTTGTGCCAACCACATTTTTTTTTTAAGTTTCTTATTTTCATCTTATCCCATTGTTTTAAAAACCGGACCGACTGGTTCGATCGATTGAATTGGGTACCAAAGGTCTCTCCTGTCCGGACAATATACCATATTTCCGATTATGCAACAATTAATATTTATTATATATAAAAATCGTATTTTGACTTCAATTGCCTTTACCAGACGTTGAACCGGTCAGACCGTCGATCGAAACACTCGCCAATTCCATAACCGGTCCGATTTTAAAAACATTGCTTATCCCTCCAATTTCAATTCAAATAAAAAAAGACCAAAGCGGAAAGCCCAATGGGCCGAACAAACAGAAAAGTAGTAATTTCCATCCCTATATATATGTCACTCATATATTGTAATGTTTAACTACCGGGAAAAAACCCCCAACCAATGAATAGGGCACCCGGAATGCAGCTGAAGTTGAAATAAACTGAGACTATATGACAAGGAGGGAACTTTTGGTCAATTTATTCAAAACATGTAACAATGGGAAATCTGCAGCAAGATTACATTCACAAATTCTCAAAACTGGCTTTTCCGATGACAGTTTTTTCACCACAAAGCTTACTTCTTTTTATTCAAAATTCACTTCCATTGAAGAAGCTCAAAAACTATTCGACGAAGTGCCTCAAAGAACTGTTTTTCTCTGGAACTCTATCCTTAGAGCTTATTCTAATAAAAAACAATGGAATAAAACGTGGTTTCTTTTCCAAAACATGATCTCCGACGCAAAAGGTGAGGACAATCAGCCTGATAATTATACTCTAACTATAGCTTTAAAGGCTTGTGCAGGGTTGCAGTTGCTTAAACAAGGGGAAATTTTACATGGGGTTTTGAGGAAAAATGAAAAGATTGGATTGGATTTGTTTGTGGGTTCTGCTTTAATTGAGTTTTACTCGAAATGTGGCAAAATGCGTGATGCTTCTAAAGTTTTCAAGGAGTTTGAGAAACCTGATGTTGTTTTGTGGACTTCAATGGTGAGTGGTTATGAGCAGAATGGTTGTTTTGAAGAGGCTGTGGCTTTTTTCTCAGAAAGGGTAGTGGAGAAGGGTGTTGACCCAGGTCATGTAACACTTGTTAGTTTAGTTTCTGCTTGTGCTAAGTTGTCGAATCTAAAGCTTGGCAGGAGTGTACATGGCTTTGTAATTAGGAGAGGGTTTGAAAATGAATTATGTCTGGTTAACGCATTGTTGAATTTGTATGCAAAGACAGGTTTTGTGAAAGCAGCAGAAATTTTGTTTAGGAGGATGGCAGGGAAAGATGTTGTATCATGGAGCTCAATGATTGGTTGCTATTCTCATAACGGGCATGCTGTTGAAGCCTTGCGTCTTTTCAATGACATGATCAACAAGGGAGTTCAACCTAATGCGGTCACTGTTGTTAGTGCACTACAAGCATGTGCAGTTGCTTGTGATTTAGGTGAGGGTCAGAGGATTCATGAACTCGCAACTAAGGAAGGTTTTGATGTAGAAGTCTCAGTTTCTACCGCTCTGATTGATATGTACATGAAGTGCTTGTCACCTAATGAAGCTGTTAATGTCTTTAAGAAAATGCCTAGGAAAGATGTAGTCTCTTGGGCTGCTTTGTTAAGTGGGTATTCTCAAGCTGGCATGGCTTACAAGTCTATTGGGGTCTTCAGAGATATGTTATCTAGTGGAATCCAACCTGATGCTGTTTCTATGGTAAAGATTCTTGCTTCTTCTTCAGAGTTAGGTATTCTTCGTCAAGCTGTATGTCTTCATGGTTATATTAGTAGAAGTGGCTTTGATAGCAATGCCTTTGTTGAGGCTTCTCTCGTGGAATTGTACTCAAAATGTGGTAACTTAGACTATGCAGTAAAAGTATTTGAAGGAAGTATAGATAAGGATGTTGTTCTGTGGAGTGCTATGATTGCTGGCTATGGAATTCATGGACAAGGGGGAGAATCATTAAAGTTATTTGAACAGATGGTCAAGAGTTCTGCAGCTAGGCCTAACAATGTCACTTTCCTCTCTATGTTATCAGCCTGTAGCCATGCAGGTTTGGTTTCACAGGGGATTGAAATATTCCATATGATGGTAAACGAGTATGGACTAAATCCTAGTTCAGAGCATTATGGCATTGTTGTTGATCTTCTTGGCCGTACAGGCGAACTTGACAAGGCAATGGAGATCATCAATCAAATGCCAATTCCAGTTGAGCCTCATGTTTGGGGTGCCTTGCTTTCTGCATGTAGGATTCATCACAATCTTGAGATTGGAGAGTTGGCAACAAAGAATCTTCTACACTTAGATACTAATCATGCTGGTTACTATATTTTGTTATCTAACATGTATGCTGTTGATGGGAAATGGGGTAATGTGGAAAAAGTTAGAACTCTTATAAAGGAGAAGGGGTTAAAGAAGATGTTTGGACAGAGCATGGTTGAGATAAGCAACGAGGTCCACAGCTTTGTTGCTGATGATAAATTTCACCCAGAGTGTGAGAAGATTTATGAACTACTTCGACAATTGGAGGTGATAATGAGATTGCAACTAGAACAACTTTATGGAATTTTTGAAGCTCCATTAAGTTTTAAGATCACCTGAAGTCATCAGAGGTCAAGATATCTGCTTGATGGTAGCCACCACCAGAAATATTGTAAGAAGGGTTTAAAGTAAAATTTAATGGTGATTTAGGAATCAGTATATTATGGATTTGTTGAAGGAAGTAAGATAAAATGATCTTCTAGCTGTGACAGCTGCAAATGAATTCTGGATTTCTCTGCATCGGTGTAATTTAGAATTGATACCTTGATCAAAAGCATGGGGAAGTTGCAATGCCATGCAAGAGCTATGCTGTTAATTTCCTGATCTTATGCATTCAATTTAAGAGCAGAGGTGCCCCCGATTGATACGATAGTAAAATCCTTGTGCTGATAAGCTCACCAGAGGATGGAGTTTAAACCAGCACTTTGAGAAGACAGTTTAGATGCCTAGTCACAAAAAGGGAAGCGAAGCAAAAAAATTTTTCTTGGCAAATATGGCTTACCTGAAGAAGCTGAAACTGAGTAGAGTTGAGGTATAATCCCCCAGTATGTATGATTTTAAATTCTTATGTTCTTTCAGGCTTAAATTGATTTCTATACTTCGATTATGAATTGCCGTAGCCTTCAGAGGCTTCCGTTTGTATATGCATATATATAACAGGCGTCTTTGAGAAGAAATTCAGTTGTTTAACACATGTCCCCACTCATTCCATCCATATACCAAATAACCAATGCTCTTAAAAGTCTTTTATTGGTACAGGGCAGCTAGTAACTTTAAGAATGTCTAGACTGAACATAGGAAAGGCAAGATAAGAAAACAACCGGAAGAAGACATTAGGCTCTGCAGCAGTTTTAGACGACATGTTTTACCCTCTACTTTTGGTATAATATCTGCTTTGTCAAAGCTGATAAATCAGTTCTGTTTGTATCTATCCCAACCATATATATGGGAGTCTACTATTTGTAAGTGTAAGTTCCATGATAGAGTAGACCAAGAATTTTAATTCTACATATTTCTCTTCTAAATAATGGTCAAAGATGTGGACAATTAGATAGGAACAAAGGGAGTATATAGGAGACGAATAATAGGTGTTTGATATTAATCGAGTTTGAACAACCGGAGTATGACTGGCCAAAAAAAAAAAAAACAACCGGAGTATGAATATTATATGTAGGTATATATATGTATATCTGCCCTGTATATCTGCCCATGTGATTCAAGTTGGACTTGTAATTGAATACTATATTTAAGATTGATCTTAATCACTCAACATTGTAACCTTGCTATTAGTAAAATTTCTTGATTCCTAGGAAATAGAAAAGAAAAACAGCTTGTTCCCTCAACAACCATCATCTTCTGATAGCTGTGTTGATCTCTTTAAAACATTGTGAATACTTTTTTTTTTGGAGGTAACATTGAGAATACTATTTGTTCCCTGTTATCTGGCAGCATTTTACGCCATTAATTTCATAAATTTGAGTCAATGTTAGAGAGTTAAATGCCCTTAAACAGAAAATTCATATACTAATAATTAATTATTTATGAAGGAGATTATTATTATATAACGTGATAACAAATATCAACTGAATTTAGCTCAAATGGCATTCACATATATAGAAGAAAATATAAATTGGAGTATCAGTACTAATGGGCAAAAAGGCCCCTGAACTTACACCGAACCGTCAAATAAGCCCCTGAACTATTACTTCAGCTAAATAAGTCCCTGAACTCTTTAAAAAAGTCAAATAAGCCCTGTTTCCAAGGCTAAATGCTCAAATAAGGACTAAACGTTTTAAGATTTTCTCAAATAGGGATCAAAATACACAATTTCAACAAATTAGAAAACACACTTAATATTTTTTACAAATTGGATACAATATAAGTTAATACTAATGTGTGAGAGATATATAAATTGAAAATCACACGATAATTTTATATCATATTATGTTTAATGAATTTATTTTGATTAATAGGGTTTGATTTTTAATTAACATGATAATATCATTTTTTATCAAATCTAACGTATATGTATGAGAAGCATTGGTTTTCATTTAAGGATTCCCTAATTTGTAAAAATTTGCTAAGTATGTGTTCTAATTTGTTGGAATTGTGTATTTTGATCCTTATTTGAGAAAATCTTAAAACGTTTAGTCCTTATTTGAGCATTTAGCCTTGGCAACAGGGCTTATTTGGTATTTTTTAAGAGTTAAGGGGCTTATTTGGCTGAAATAATAGTTCAGGGGCTTATTTGACGGTTCGGTGTAAGTTCAGGAGCCTTTTTGTCCATTAAACCTTTTTTTTTTTGCCATCACACTATTCAACTTCGAGACATAAAGGACTCATCAAAAATTCCAATAGGATAGTAAGGGACAATTTAGATTTTTTTTTAAAAAAAAAACTAATACTAATAAGGAAGCATCAAAAAATTTCTATTGGATATTCCAGTTTTCCAACTATGATATATATAATTTGCGAAAATGATTAAATAATATATACACAGGCAGATTGTTTGCCTAACTGTTGCAACAATGAATCTGTACGTCCGTGTATTGATCGAATCTTTGGGAACAAATTGATATTCTATATATATAAGCTTATATGGTACTGCTTCTGTCACCTTCAAACATGTCCAAAACATCTTGGAGATATCATTTTTAAAAGGGCTTGCACATGCTAATTTTGTTTTTTCTTTTCTTTTTTATAATTTTTTTTTTAGAATAATCATTTCATTAATCAATAATCAGAGATTACAAACGGTGGGAGGAATAGTCCCGCACCGCACGACACATGATTATCGTGCTAATACATTGGCTTCCCTATCTACATAAATCAAAATAGAATTGTCAAATCTCTAATTTCACTTTATAACTACCAACATAATAATACACAAACAAATAAATTACAAAGAAATCTCACATTTCGTAAGAGTAGAACCTAAGATCTCATGGTCCACGTATACTGGAACTAAGAATTCAGCACTCTACCACCAGACCAAATACCGGATGACTTCTTTTTTATAACTTGAACATGCGATTTTCTTAATTAGTGTATTGATTCGTCATTAGTATATATATCTTCCTTTCTTTCAGACCTTTTTACAACAAAAATTTTAGTACAAATTAAAGCATTGTGATTTTTAAAAGGGCATGCACATGCTAGGTATTACCTTCTCTCTCTCTCTCTATATATATATACATTTTAGGATAGCGGGGATTAAAACTCCATGTTATTTGAGCACGTATCAATCATTTGAATTTTAACTATATAATGATACAAACTCAACTGTTGGACAAGAAATTAATTTCTATTCAGACTCTTATAATTAGTTAATTTCCATTTAGTTGTTTTAATTCAGTTATTTCTCTTTATAGTTGGTTTTAGCATGTCTCTTAGTAGTGGCTTAATTTTAGGAAGTAACTGGTGAACATATCTATTTAAATACCACGTTGTGGCCTGGCAATGTAACAAGAAAAGAATTAACTTGTCTCCAAAATAATTCTCTCTATTTCCTTTTCCTTTCCCTCTTCCCTAAACTCTGTCTAATTTCTCTTCTCAACTTACCTCTGATCCGATTCCCTATCATTGGTGCTTTCGTTGAACTTACTCCCTCCATGGATGAGTCTAATGGAAACCCATTGCTTCCCACCGACAAGGACCATTTCAATCAAATCTTTGACCATTTCGATCAAATCTTTGATAGATGCATATCCAATATCAATAAAGCTCTACATCGATTTCATGAAGCTTATGTCGCTAGCCTAGAGGAAGAATCTGATGAAGAACAAGTTACAATTCAGGAAGATTTTTCATTCGGTGACTCAAAGATCAACGATGTTGGAGCACTATCTACAATTTTTTCCAATTGCTTGGAGTCCAAAGTTTGCGAGGATTCAATAATGGAAGAGCTGCAACAAGCCACGACGGCACTTCCTCTGGAGATCTTCATCGGATTTCGCCTAGGGGTCTGTTTCTTTGAGAGAGATCCAATTGTTCGACAAAATTCCAGCACCAGATATAGTCTTCAAGAAACCTTCAGTTTCTCAGTTGTTTCTATTTTACCTTCAACCTTAAGGGCAAGGTTGCCATAGAAGAGGGGTTCGACAAAATTCCAGCACCAGATATAGTCTTCAAGAAACCTTTGGTTTCTTAGTTATTTCTATTCTACCTTCAACCTTAAGGGCAAGATTGCCATAGAAGAGGGGAGTAATGATACAAACTCAACTGCTGGACAAGAAGTTAATTTCTATTCAGACTCTTATAACTAGTTAATTTCCATTTAGTTGTTTTAATTCAGTTATTTCTCTTTGTAGTCGGTTTTAGCATGTCTCTTAGCAGTGGCTTAATTTTAGGAAGTAACTGGTGAACATATCTATTTAAATACCACGTTGTGGCCTGGCAATGTAACAAGAAAAGAATTAACTTGTCTCCAAAATAATTCTCTCTGTTTCCTTTTCCTTTCCCTTTCTTGCTCCTCTTCCCTAATTTCTGTCTAATTTCTCTTCTCAACTTACCTCTGATCCGATTCCCTATCATTGGTGCTTTCGTTGAACTTACTCCCTCCATGGATGAGTCTAATGGAAACCTATTGCTTCCCACCGACAAGGACCATTTCAATCAAATCTTTGACCATTTCGATCAAATCTTTGATAGATGCATATCCAATATCCATAGAGCTCTACACCGATTTCATGAAGCTTATGTCATTAGTCTAGAGGAAGAATCTGATGAAGAACAAGTTACAATTCAGGAAGATTTTTCATTCGGTGACTTAAAGATCTATGCTGTTGGAGCACTATTTGCAATTTTTTCCAATTGCTTGGAGTCCAAAGTTTGCGAGGATTCAATGGTGGAAGAGCTGCAACAAGCCACAGCGGCACTTCCTCTAAAGATCTTCATCGGATTTCGCCCAGGGGTCTGTTTCTTTGAGAGAGATCCAACAGTTCGACAAAATTCCAGCACCAAATATAGTCTTCAAGAAACCTTCAGTTTCTCAGTTGTTTCTATTTTACCTTCAACCTTAAGGGCAAGGTTGCCATAGAAGAGGGGTTCGACAAAATTCCAGCACCAGATATAGTCTTCAAGAAACCTTCAGTTTCTCAGTTGTTTCTATTCTACCTTCAACCTTGAGGACAAGGTTGCCATAGATGAGGGGAGTAATGATACAAACTCAACTGTTGAACAAGAAGTTAATTTCTATTCAGACTCTTATAACTAGTTAATTTCCATTTAGTTGTTTTAATTCAGTTATTTCTCTTTGTAGTTGGTTTAAGCATGTCTCTTAGTAGTGGCTTAATTTTAGGAAGTAACTGGTGAACATATCTATTTTAAATACCACGTTGTGGCCTGGCAATGTAACAAGAAAAGAATTAACTTGTCTCCAAAATAATTCTCACTGTTTCCTTTTCCTTTCCCTTTCTTGCTCCTCTTCCCTAAACTCTGTCTAATTTCTCTTCTCAACTTACCTCTGATCCGATTCCCTATCATATAACATATGTACTATATTGGACTATGGCATCCTATTGGAGAGTCAAAATTAATGAAGATTTTGATTAGCTTGAAGGTTAAGATAGAAGATCTCAATGCATATTGAAAATAACTTTAGTAACCGCTAGGAGGATTTCCTCTGAGGCGGCTACGGAATTTTCTCATTTTCCCATTTTTTTCCTTCAATCATTCATGGAAGATTTTTGTTTCATTTACACTTTCTCTTTTGGTCTTTACTATGAATTTGGTAATGTGCATACGGGACTCCTTGTGAGATTTTTTGTATTGTCTTTGTACAATCTTCCAATCCCTGGTTCTTTTTTTATTCATCTTTTAATTTTCTTTTAATCCACTTTTCCTTGTTAATAATGGCTGATGATTTGAACAATCTTTGGGTTAAAATCCCATGCCATTTGGATTGTTAAGAGAGAATGTAACACAAAGTTCTTCCATCTTCAAACAATGGTGCGACGGAACCGCAATAGGATTAGCAGATTATTAATTAATAGGGGTCGGATTGCACTGCCTTCTTGAAGGAACTCAACTTCTAAACTGGAAAAGAGCAGCACGTATTGGATCAAAAATCAGGTCTTCATCAAGTCAGGCATCACGATGTATGGGAGGCAAACGCGATCAGATCGAAGGAGATTTAAATGTTGGTTGTATTGACTTGCAGTTTGGGTCATTGCAAAAAAAGAAGAAGAAGAAGAAGAAGAAGAAGAAAGGCATACTGCTAATGTTATAACACATAGTGTAACTTTAGTCGTGTTATTAATGTTCTTGCTCGTAGTTTTGCACTTATAGAATTTGGTGTTGGTGCTCATAAGATTGCCCAGTTTAGATTTTGTGAGGGTACATATTTTGTTTGGTATGGAGTCTTACCTCTATGTGTTGTGTAACTCTCTTATTATCATAATTCAAGTTTCAACCTGACTCTCAAAAGACAGAAGATATCATATCAGTGAAAATTGATAGATGTTTGAAACTCTATGCTTAATTTACCCAAATAAGCATATAACTCAAGTTTTAAATATTACTACACCAAAAAATGATTATAAGAAAAAAATTATTTATAACAACAACATCAATGTTAGGTGCTTAAATAGTATGCAAAATTGAAGTATAAAGACTTATTTATTAGATGCAAAATTAAAATATAAGGATTTATTTGAGCATAAATTAAAGTATACGAGTTCATTTAACATAAATGTAGAGAAATTTATCCGAATAAAGTGTAGAATTTAAGGAACCTCTCTTTAAAAAAGATCATAACTCTAATAATAATAACAAGTGTATTATAGCTTGTGTTTGCACTGTAGCTAATTTTTTGTTTTCAATTTGCACTTGGATTTACATGTGAAGATGTCCGTTGGATTTTGACGTTTTTTGTTTTTAATTTGGATTTGAATTTGAGTTTTTGACCAAACCATTGTGATTTTTAAAAATAATTCCCAACTTATGGTACTTTTAAAACTAATTCCCATTCTTGTATTTCTTGCTATATCCTTACCAAGTCACCATGTTATTGACATGTCATATTTTTTTAATTTCTTTTAAACAAATAATTAAAAAAGGAAAAAGAAATTTACGTTAACCCTAACAAATCACCATTAATCCGAAATTCTTATCTTCATCACCGCCTCCTTCCTCCGTGATTCCCTTCCACTTTGCCTTCCAACTTTCCACCAAATCTCCCAATTGATATTTCACCAAAAGTCCAAATCTCCCAATTGCAAATTCTAGTTATAATAATATTGCAAATTTTAATCACTCTTCTAAACTATTCATTTTTTTAACACCAAAAAATCATGCTTTTTCCATTGGATCAAATAAAAATTGGGTGTGAGTGTTAATCCTCGTTGAGGGATGAGTTTGATATAATGTTTAACAAACTAATCTTCTCCAGTTCATATTAGTGTTGTGAGTCTTCCCATCCATCCCGCGAGACTGAAATCATCAATTTTGATGAGTATTTGTTTATAAGAAGTTAGACCAAGAAAGAATAAGGAAGACGATGGAGATAAAAATTTGAGACTAACTGTGATTTTCTTATTTTGAAATTAATTTTCTAATTATTTATAAGAAATAAGAAAATATGACGTGACAATGACATAATGAGGATGTGGCATGAAATACAATGTTTTGGGAATTAATTTTAAAAGTACAATTGTTTGGGAATTATTTTTAAGAATCACAATGGTTTGATCAAAAACTCTTTGAATTTACACGTGATCTATTGGACTTGCATTTAAAATAGACATATGACAACTCTTAATGACATTGGAGAAAACTTCACCAAAAAGAATTAAATTCACCAAAAAAAAGACATTGGAGAAAAGACAAGAATAGAATAATTATCTCCTTAAAAGAGTTTATCGAGAATCTTAATACATAACATATTATATTGGGTGCATGCAGCATTATACATGCCTTTTTACTAAGGATCTGTTTGGTCTGGCTGTAGCTTCTGGAAAAAGTGCTTTTCTAGTAGAGCTGACATAAAAGCGTTGTACAAAGAAATTAAAATAGTGTTTGACAAACATCATTCAAAAGCACTATATGATGTAAAAAGTTGTTTGGCAATAATATTATAAAAGTACTGTGTGAAAAAAAATATATGAAAAAAAATATGTATTACACACATATATATACATATATATAAATATATATATATATATATATTGTATTCTTAATTAAAATATTTACATACTATATAATGTTTATATATATGTTTGAAATGACAAACATCATTCAAAAGCACTGTATGATGTAAAATGTTGTTTGGCAATAATATTATAAAAGTACTGTGTGAAAAAATTATATGAAAAAAAAATATGTATTACACACATATATATACATTTATATAAATATATATATATATATATTGTATTCTTAATTAAAATATTTACATACTTTATAATGTTTATATATATGTTTGAAATAGTGTACGTATTATAATTTTATTACATGTTGACAATCATATATGTGAATATATTAATATAAGTTATTTAATAATTAATTATAATAAATACTATAATACATAATTTATGAAATTATTATTTTATATATTATCACAAATTCATATTATTATTTCTATGTATAAGGTTCCAATAAATTAGCATCATATATAATTTATTAAAATAAAAATTATAAAATAATAAGTTTAAGATAGATACAATAAATTAAATAGAATTGAAAATAATAAACTAAAATTTAATCTCATTAAAAATAAATTACAGTTTTCTTAAAAAAATTTAGTATGCATTTGATGAAAAAATGAAATAAAAGCAGCAAATAATGCTACGTATGTAAATAATAAAAAAAAGGTTATAGGAATAGAAAAGATTGCAATTAACTACTTAAATAAGAGTACAATGAAACAGAAAAAAAATGCTACAAGTAAAAATTGTAAAAAAAAAAATGGCAGGAAAAAAAAGTAAAAATAAAAGATTCATTAATGGAAAAAAAGGGGGGGGGGGGGGGGAGCTACCCCTACAAATTGGAGCTTTGGTGGGAAGCTAATTTGAGTTTCCTTGATAAGCTGAAAATTAAAAAAGCTGAGTAACCAAACACCCAATTTGAGCTTCTAGAGTAGAGAAGCAGTTTCAAAAGCTGGGCCGCACTTAACAAAAAAATATTTTTTTATTTAGTCAAACCAGGTTAATTGTTCAAAGAAGGCCTAACTTTTGTAAAAATGTTGGATTTAGAATTCAATCTGTCAATTTGATTTGCATTGGACTTGAACAATAAGAGCTAAATTATATATGGGTCATAATTATTAAGGGGAACCTGCATAGCCCGATGATTTTTTATATATTCTTCTTTATATTAATTCCTGGTACTATTGCTTAGGGTCTAATGTTTTGATTTGACTCAAATAAAGGTTGGGTGTGATTGTTAACCATTGAGAAAATGTCACTTGGTACTAAGAAATGAGTTCTATTATATTCCACTTGAACATCTTATTTGAACCGAAACTCGAATGACGGGCCTATACCATCTAAAATGGTGGAAAAGTTTTATCACCGAGGCTGAGGAGTAAACTTTTAAATATTCGATTTTACTTTTACCCTCTTTTAAGTGGCAGAAATCCACTATTACTTTGTTACTTATTTTGATACTAATGTTAATTTGGTAATTTTTTATTTAATAACCTATTTTTTCCTAATTATATTAATTGATATATATCATTAATGATTTTTTTTGGGTGAAAACCTTAATGATTTTTATTGTCACATCAAACATGACAATTTATATATTAACATTAATTGGATCACTTTTTGTGATTAAATCGCCGCCGGTGATCTTGAAAATGCTACCTAACAAATATTCAGGATGTAATCATATTTAAACATTTAGCTATTACCAGTGAACAGGACGGAGAGAGACGTTAAAAAGAAAAACACATGTCAGACCTAGGAGGCGTCAAAAACCGAGTAAATGACAATTTTATCCCCTACAAACAGTTCGAAACAATGTGTTAGATTAACGTGGATTAAGAGAACAAATTACTGTTAAGTGATTTAAACTCTACAAACTATTTGTGGTTTATATATAGAGTTAAATTGTTCATATTCAAGATAAAATAGTTATACAGCATGGGCAAGTAAAGGCGTAAAGCTATCAAAGGGGTGATACAGGGATAGCACACACACATATATATATTAGATTAAGAATACATATATATATATATATATATATTAGATTAAAAGCAAAAGAAAAAAAACTTTTATTTGATATATTTTAAGAATATTAAAACATAAAGAATGCTTTTTAAAAAGAATAAATCTAAAAGTAAAATAATTTTGTATCATCCTAAATGAATGAATTGGATATAATTTTGATTTACTATATATATATATATATATATAGACTACACTGTGTCTTATCTCTGACCAAAAACAAAAAAGGTGGTCCTTTCGGTGTGTTAGATATACTTTATTTTTATTTTTTCTGATAAAAAAAGATGATGATATATACAGTTATTATAGGTCGAAGAGAAGAGACGAGGTACGTACGCGTGAATCACAATTTGAATGTAGCATTTGACGAAGCCGCCAAATTGCAAATAGAGGTTTCAGCAGCCTTTACCTTTTTTGTACTATATGGTTAATTGTACCAAATTCAGAAAAATATGCACTGAGCTGTAATTTAATTAATTTATTAATAAAAAGCATATATACTCTCATATCACTTGGAAGTTGGTTGGAACCTTAATTTTTCCGCAACTTGTTGAAATATTTGGGATATAATTTTTGGTCTCGATCTGTGTACAATTTTGTTGCTCTGATGATCATTCACATGCGTTATTTCAACTCTCAAGTCTCAAGTAATTGTTTCTAATTGTTTGAGGCAAACAATAATCAACTTAGTTTTTGGCTGGCTTAATGAGTAGTAAAAAGGCCTCCGCATTTACACCGAACGGTTAAATAAGCCTCTAAATTATTATTTTGGCCAAATAAGTCTCAGAACTCTTAAAAAATCCAAATAAGTTCTGTTGCAACAGGGTTTTATTTGGTCTTTTACAAGATTTTAGGGGTTTATTTGGCCAAAATAAAAGTTTAGGACTTATTTGGCCGTTCGATGTAAATTCAAGGAGCTTTTTGCTCATTGAGCCGTTTTTGGCTTAATTTCAAAGAAAACATCACCGGAATTTTCCCCATTATGGAACAAAACTTTTACTTCTCAAGATTATCAAGAATATTGAATCCCTCTCTCAAAACAAAAAAAGTCTAAAAGTTGTAGTGAGTTCTTTTTTTTTCTTTGATTTTAATTTTGAGGGTTTTGAAAGTTGGAGGGTGATCACATATGTTATTTCATTTTCAAATCAGGACAAACCGCAAAATCCCTTGGGACTTATAAATTCCAACCTCTAGGAATATTGTTGCAAATTCCTTCCTTGGGGAGTGAGTCCGTTGAATTTACAAATGGATTAAAGACTCAAACCTGATATATCTTTTATCACAAATCCAAACCGGTCATCATTGGGCTTTTTTCCCCTTCATTCTATAACGGTTCTTGAAAAGATGATATATTCCACCAATGATAATTACAATAATGTAGAAAAAAATGATAATTACAATAATAACTATCGGAATAGAGACTACCGGTTTATTTTAGATTGGCATTTTTTGCTGATGTGGCATTTTCACGTCAGCGTTCATATGGACTTTACATGACCCAAAATGCTGACGTGGAAAAGCCATGTCAGTAATAGTTTGTCACGTCACCAAATCTAGAGGGAATTAACGGCACCGTTAATCACGCCGTCATATCAAAAGGTGAATTGACCTGATTTTCCAAATTGAAGGAAAAAAGTGACACAATTTAAAGATCGTCTTACAATCTTTCATAAATTTGCAAAGTTTAGGAGACAAAGTCCGGCTATTAATAAGCCAATAATTATCAGTCCTAACGATGAATTAATAGGTAATTCAATTATATAGAGCTACCAATTTAGAGTAAATAGGTCAAGAACTAAGTAAGCAGAAATTATCAGTCATAACGATGAATTAAGAGGTAATTCAATTATATAGAGCTATCAATTTAGGAGAGTAAATTGGTCAAGAACTAAGTAAGCAGAAAAATCTTATCCGCAAGACCAAATAAGGAGCAGCAGCAGCAGTAGCCCCCACATGATGGGAGAAAGTGAGAAGGTGGTAGCATTTTAAGTGCCGCAAATTGGAAAGCATCTCCGCGACTCCGCCGTATGATGACGGCAGAGATTATTACTATATACTACTAGATTTTAGATACCCGTTACCCAACGCTCTGCCTCTGCTAGGCCTGCCACTCGGCCCACGTGGGACCATCATATATCATACATAAAAATCTCATCTAACCGCCCCAAGCCAACAACCATGCATGTACATATTTAATCACAAATCCATTGTTTTTTTGGCAATAATTATAAAACCACAAATCCATTGTAATGTGTTTATATATGCATTTAAAATGGGCTGTAATCTAAATTTAGGGCCCAAACTTGCATAATAAGCTCAAGTAAGGGCCCTTAGAGACCATTTCAATAAATTAGAAGACATATTAAGTAACTTTTTACAAATTATGTTCTTCTTAAATGAAAACCAATGCTTGTCCATGTATGTACATAAATTTTGATAGAAAAATGGTGTTATTATATTAATTAAAAATCAAAACATATTAATCTAAATAATTTCAATAATTGTAGTGTCTGTGCTTTTAAATTTATATACATCTCACACACTAGTATTAATTAACATCTTGCACAGTATGTCATAAATTACTAAATATGTACTTTAATTTGTTGAAATTATGTTTTGAGACCCTTATTTGAGCTTACTAAGCTGAAACCTTATTTGAGCCTTTAATCTTCAAAATTTGGCCTCAACTTCAATCATGTTGTTTATTATTTATGTAGTCCTTAAATTAGGTTATAAACTCAAGTTAGGAGAGTATTAGAATTGACTTGGACACTTGATCCATCTGTCTGTCATTATTCTTAAATTTAGGAAGAAAATTGGGGAACTGAAATTCAGATCCAAAAAAAGAGCATATTTGTGGGCTCACATTTTGAAGAAAATCAATGAAAATGAAAGCACATAACTTAAGAAGAAGTCATGGCCCTTCTTCAACAATAGATATGGGCAGTGGGGGCACTACTTTATGTAAATCATGCATGCTTCCATAATCACACAAGTATATAGCCAATCCTTGATCGACAACTTCTCCATTCTTCCTTTGTCTCCATATGTATACATCTAATAATTTACTGTTATTCAACTTTCTTCTTTTGTCTCCAATGATGTATTAATTTATAAATAAATAGAAATATAATTGTAATTTGGGAATTAAGATATATATCCTTTGTGCAGATTGTTATATGTTATACACCTTGAATTATAAACGAATTGATTGTGATTAAGGAGAAATTATTAGGTGGGATGGACCCACCACGTCATCTATGAGACCAACCAATAATATGAAGACAATTCATCAATTTTCTAAAACGCTATCCAAATAATATCTCAAATTTGGGGGCTTACCCTTTATACAAGATTTATTGTAAAAGGGGGCTAAATCTTGGGCTAAAATCGTGCCTAAATTTAAGGAGGTCAATTTGACATGACATGATTATATTGGTTAGCCCCATGGATGACGTGGTGTGTCTGTCCCACCTAATAATTTCTCGCGATTAAGGGATTAATTAGGATGGGTTTATTAAAGCTGCTTTTTTTCATCGGAGGACTTTCCATACAGTGGCTTTAACTAGCTTTTGCTTATGATAAGCACCATTCAAACAAATATTTTCATAATGGATTAAATGTGGGGATTTATACACAAAATATTTTCATAATTATGTTAAGGCTAGAAGGGTTAAAAATAAAATTCCCCAACTATTTATACCTAATTCTGGCTGGACCTCCGATCCCTCCACTATTAAAACTGAATTTGTTTCTCACTTTTCAGACTTATATTCTTCACTCACAACTCATCCCCTTGATCCGATGATCCCTATTCTTAATTCTTCACACCTCGATCTTTTGAATTTGCCAATCACTGAATCCGAAATCAAAACTGCCACCTTCTCTATTGGCTCTTTCAAAGCTGCGGGACCAGATGGATTTAACTCAGCCTTTTTTAAACACTTTTGGAGTAACATCAAGGATGCATTGTTACCCGCCGTTTTCTCTTTCTTCTCTTCAGGTGTTCTGCTTCCAAATATTAATGAAACTACCATTGTCCTTATACCTAAAATTCCTCAACCCACTAAAGTCACACATTTTCGCCCTATTAGTCTCTGCAACATCGTATATAAAATTATTTCAAATATCATTACAGCAAGACTAAGACAAATTCTTCCTGATTTAATTGGACCCTACCAAAATGCTTTTATTCAGGGTAGACAAATCTTTGAAAATTCCATCATAACTCATGAAATCCTTCACTCCTTGAATAAAAAGAAAACTGGTTCTGTTAATGAAACGGCACTCAAGCTTGATTTTGAGAAAGCTTATGATAAGATAGAATGGTCCTTTTTAGCACAAACTCTAAAAAGACACAACTTTCCTCCTAGATGGATCAATTACATCCTTACTTGTGTTTCGACTGTCAGCTTTAAAATTCTCATCAATGGTGAGCTTTCTCAAACGATCCTCCCTTCCCGAGGACTTAGACAAGGAGACCCTATGTCCCCCTTTTTGTTCATTCTTTGCAATGAAGTTCTGGTCAGGATGATCACTTTTCAAACTATTTCTAACTTTATTACCCCTGTCAAGGCTTCTAGATTTGGCCCTCCTGTCCCTTGCCTATGCTTTGCTGATGATTGTTTCATCTTCTCCCGTGCTACATCCTCCTCGGTCACAAATGTGGCTGCTGCATACTGCTCTGCCTCAGGAGAAATGATTGACTATGACAAATCTTCTGTCATTTTTTCTCCTAATACCCCCCCCCCTTCGGTCAAACAATCTTGTGTTAATATCCTTGGTATATCCAATAGAACCCACAAAGACAAATACCTTAGAATTCCTCTGCTAATTGGGAAAATCACAAAACAAACTTTCTTTTATTTGATTGAAAAGGCAAAGCAGAAATTGGATAAATGGTATAACCATTTTCTCTCGGCTGCTGGAAAATTAACACTTATTAACTCTGTTTTACAATCCATCCCTCTTTATGCTATGTCTTCCTTCAAAATACCCAAAGATACTATTTCTCAGCTACATTCCGCCGCCTTTAGATTCCTCTT